>PISX010006599.1:0-96179 GCA_004024625.1 Mellivora capensis | reverse complement strand
CTGCATAGTATTCCATTGTGTATATATACCACATCTTCTTTATCCATTCATCTGTTGATGGACATCTAGGTTCTTTCCATAGTTTGGCTATTGTGGACATTGCTGCTATAAACATTCGGGTGCACGTGCCCCTTCGGATCACTACGTTTGTATCTTTAGGGTAAATACCCAGTAGTGCAATTGCTGGGTCATAGGGTAGCTCTATTTTCAACTTTTTGAGGAATCTCCATGCTGCTTTCCAGAGCGGTTGCACCAGCTTGCATTCCCACCCAGGTAGAAATTTTAAATTGATCTTAGGTTGGTATTACTTAGGTAACTGGCTGAATCGAATCTAAATCCTCTGTGGGAACTCCTCCTCACCACGGCACTCAAGTCTTGTCACAGGTGAAATTTCAAGGAAATTCATAGCTCATGGTTAAAGTCATAAAATACACATGGAAACAAAGCATATTGTGTGGGAATCAGCAGAAATAGGTCCACAATGTCTTCAGATGTTTACATTTTTAAAGATTATATGTTATTTATTTGAGAGAAGGAGAGACAGTGGGGTGGGGGAGGAAGGACAGAGGGAGAGGGAGAAGCAGACTCTGGACTGAGCAGGGACCCCAATGTGGGGTTTGATCCCAGGACCCTGAGATCATGATCTGAGCCAAAGGCAGACCCTAACCAACTGAGCCACCCAGGCGCCCCTAGATGTAAACATTTTTAATCACAGACTATAAGATAGCTAAGTTTAATAGGTTTAAAGAAATGATGAAGAAGCTCAAAAAAGTGATCGGGGAATAAGAGACTATAAATAACTAACCAGACTTGAAAAATAACCAAAAAGAATTTCTAGAAATAAAAAGTAAGAAGTGTTGAATCTTAAAACTCAGTGGATCAATTAAATAGCAGATTTCACATGGATGAGGAAAAAATTAGTAAGGTGGAAACTAGGACTACAAAATTACCTAGAATGTAGCCCAGTAAGATAAGGACCTGGACAATATTTAAGAAACTAAAATAATACTAAATGTGTATGCATTAATCATGTTAGCCTCAAAAACATGGAACAAAATAAGAGGATGGTACATAGATGATAAATCCACCTATGACATATCATAATGGGAGATTTTAACATATCGCTCAAGAAGTGATAGACTAAGGACATAAAAAGATCAGTGAAGGTAAAGAAGACAGTTAACAACCTTAATCTAATGTTCACTAAAGAAACACTGCATCTAACAATTAGAGGATAAATACTCTTTTTTTTTTCAAGCCCTACATGAAATGTTTATGTAAATCTGCCACATTAGGCCATAAAGTTGTCTCAACAATTTTAAGAGTTTGCTTTCAGACAGATTATGTTCTTTGACCATATTCAATTAAAATAGAAATATTATCAGATAGAAGAGTATAGATCATGCTGTCGTAAGAACCTCAAAACCTGAGGTGCTTGACATGGTAACATTTACTTTCTGCTAAAGGTGCAGACAGCCCTCCAGGGCAGCTGCCCGTTTTGTGGGACTCAGTGTTCCAGACTGTTCTTCTCTGATGACATCTGCATCTCTATATGTGTTTCTCCAATCCCTGGGGAACTGAGCATGGAGAAAGGGAGAGAGCACAGAGAATTGCATGCTGCTTTCTCAAATGCTTCTAATCACATTTCATTGACCAGCATAAGTCTCTTGGCTGTGTCTAATGTCAGGGGTCAGCGAGGTGTAACCCTCCCAAAGGTCCAGGAAGAGGGAGTCACTGAAAATATTAATGAACACAGTAGTTAATAAGGAAAAGTTCAGGAAAAATTTTTATAACTGGAAATTTTAAAGCATATTTCTTAAGAATATAATATAAAAGAGAAAAATACATAGAACATAATAATTATTAACAATTCTGTGTATCCAAAATTATAGAAGCAGGTAAAACAGCACTTAGAGGTCATCTACAATACTAACATTTACTTAGCATTTATTATGACAGGCATTGTTTTATGGGCTCTATATATTTTACTCATTTAATTCTCACAACAACACTTGAGGCAGGTGTCAATGAGCAAACTAAAGCACAGAGAAGCAACCTGAAGCCACACAGCGGGTAAGCAGCAGAGCCAGGAATCAGACACAGCCAGTCTGGCTGCAGAGTCCCTGTGTCATCATTGCAAATGCTTAGATTAGAAAAATTGTAAAGCCCAGAATTAATGCATTAAGGATCTTATTTGAGAAGTTGGGAGGGCAAGGAAACAAAATGACCCAAAAAGCAGTATAAGAAAAGAAAAAAACAAATAAAAAGTAAAAATTAAGTTGAAAAAGATATAAAAGAGAAAAATCAATAAAATCAAAAGCTGGGTCTAAATAACTAATAATATAGACAAATCTATGGCAAGGTGAATCAAGACAAAAATAAAGATGATGCAAGGAACAATATGAGGGATTAAAGGGATCTCTTTATCCCAATCAATTTGAAGTTGTGGAAGTGGATAAGTGCCTAGATAAATACAATTTGCTAAAACTAACTAAAGAAGAATAGAAACCCGGCTAGTTCTATAAGCACAGGAGAAAAAGAATTGAATTGGCAGTTTAATATGTTCCCACCGAGAAAACACCAGACCAACCAGCTTAATCATAAGTAGTCCTGGTTCCCCTAGAAAGTAGAGCCCAAGTCAGGGGCTTGAGTGTAGATGGCTATTTTGGAAAGTGAAGAGCTTTATTTTGGGAGTGGGGAACCAGGAAAGTGAAACACGGAAGGAGAAACAGCGAACACAATGGTGTCACCACTATGGAGAAGTAAGGCTCAACGCTGCTAGGGGGAATGTATCTTAGCATTATTTGCTCAAGGAATGGAAGAGGAAAGCCTTTATCCCCCAGTTTCCATCCTCTATTTGTCAAGGGTTCCCCCGTGGGGTGTTAACTTTCTTGAACTTCTGGGTTTGCAAACCCTCAAGTTCTAGGGGTTTCTCCAAGCTCCCGTCAGAGCAGTAGTGGAGAAGCTTTAGGACAGAAAGGGACAGGTGCGGCAGTTGAGGCCAGCTGCCATCAGGTTGTACCCGTTTGAAGCTGGTTGTCACTGCAATAGAGCTAAAAGGATGTGAAATGATGCACAAAGTATGTTCTAACAAGCATTCAGGGACCCCATCATTTCAATCTTATACACACATTTATAGACAATAAATTAAGAAAGTTCATCTCTCATTTTATTAGACTAGTATAACTTTGATGTTAAAACCAGACAGAAACAGTATAAAAAAGGAAAATTACAAGCTAATCTCATTCATTAATATAAACAGAAAATTCCCAGACAAAATAATCAGCAAACCAAATCCAGCGATGTGTGAAGGGCAGAGGAAGACAACTAGACTGAGAAATCAGAATTGAAACGCAAATCTGAAACACACATGTATGTGACTTAGTTGCAACAGAGTGGGTATTGCATATTAGTGAGGGAAGGATGGACTATTCCATACAAGAAGTTGGACAACTGGTTATTCATATGGAAAAAGATCCAGTTATATGTCCACTTCAGACAGTATACACAAGCCCATTGCAAGCTGATTAAAGGCTTAAATGGGAAAATACAAATCTAGAAAACTCTTAAAAGATAATATAGGAGAATATCAATAAGGTTTTGACATTAAAGATGATTTATTTTATACTCTAGGACTTCTTTTATACTCAATACTCCATCATTTATTTTGTTGCTCAAATTGTTCTACCTTTGGCCATGGAGAGCTCTGAAGGCTTCTGTGTCCCTTTGACATACCCTCATCATTGTGGGGGCTTTTGAGCACATCCTTACTTTTTGGCACTGTAGAATGTTCCAGGCTCATCTTGCATATTTTCTACCCAGTGCTAGACTCAGCCATTTCTCCAAAGATTTTGTATCTGGGTACCTGGTATGCCCATTGCAATTGGGGTATTATAGACCCTTTCAGAAGACAGAGCTAGGAAATATATGTATGTACATTGTATATGTGTATATAGTCGTCTACAAGTGCTTCTATTTCTATCCATCAGTATGTATGTTAAGCTAAGCATGAATTCATGTTAACATCTCCAGCTCTCATCCAGAACCATGTGGTTTATTCCAACCTTGCTTGTCTGTAACCTCCCTCTCCAACAGTGAAAAATCTGTCTCCCACAATCCATGTTCTAGAGACAAATATCCACAAAAGTAAATATTAATTAGTGATTGAATAAGTAAATAAATCAGGGAGAATAGACTGCTCTCCCACACTGAAAAATTCCAAGTAATGTATATATACTCCTCCCTCAAAGAGGTGAAACATAACTCTCTACTCATTAAGTATGGTACACACATTATGACTTCTTTCTAAAGAGTACAGTATAGAAAGGGGTGAGAAATATAACTTTACAGTAGAGAAGCCTGGCAAATGTTACCTCAGCAAGGTGATCAAGGTTAACATCATCAGAGATAAGTAATGTTAATAGCATATACCTTTAATATGGTATGACGAAAATGGCTTTTACCCCTGTGGTCCTCTTCCTGAAAACCCATAACTCCTGTATAACATGAAAAAGAAACATTAAACAAAACTAAGTGAAAGACATTTTACAAAATACTTGACCAGTATTCCTTTAAACTGTCAATGTCATAAAAAACAAGGAATGTTTGAGCTACTGTCATAGTCGAGAAGAGCCTAAGGAGATTTGATGACTAAATGTAACATCATATCCTGGATGGAACCTTGGAATAGAAAAACTAAGGCAACCTGAATAAAATATGGACTTTAGATAATAACAATCTACCAATCTTGGTTTATTAGTTGTGACAAATGGACTGTAGTAATGTAAGATATTTGTACGAGAAATGGCACAGAGTACATAGGAACTGTCTCTAATAGTCTCACACCTTTTCTATAAATCTAAAACTATTCAAAAATAAAAAGTTTGTTGAATGTTTAAAGGGGATATTTCTTAAGAAAAAAGAGTAAAGAAAAAAGAAAAAGAGTAAAAGAAAAAACTAAAAAAAGAAGAAGACTGACAATTTTGACTGTATTATAATGGAGAAATTCTATTTATTAAAAGATACTATCAGAACAATAAAAGGCAAGCCAGAGTAGAACAAGATATTTGCCATACAGATAACCAATAAAGGATCAGTATCAAAGACATATAAAGAACAACCATGAGTCAATAAGAAAAATACAAACAATAGTATAAAAAGACCATCAGAAGACTTGAATAAGCATTTCACAGTAAACACAAATGGTCCATAACTGTATGGGGAGAAAAAGGCCAACTTCATTAGTAATCAGGGAAATGCAAATTAAAACCATGATAAAAATACCACTTCATATGTCCCAAATTAAAGTCAGTCAACTCAAATTTTAGCAAAACTGTGGGACAATCAGAATTCTCATTCACTGCTGAAGGCAGGGAAAATTGGAACTCCCATAAAGAAGAGCTTATTACTACTTAATGAGGCCCTCCTAGCTAGGTAGTTTCCAGAGAAATTCTTATTCATGTGCACCAAGAGATAGGTACAAAAAACGTTTGCTTAAAAATTATTTAAAATAACAAAACAAACAAACAAACAAATGAAAGACCCTGGGGGCAAACAAATTTCCGTCAGTGGTATAATGAATAGATAAAATGTGGTATGTCCAAAAAATGGAATACCAAACGGCAGTGAAAAATGAGACTACAACAGCACATATCCACATAGGTGAATTTCAAAAATATATTGAGCAAAAGAGGCAAGTGACAGAAGGCTATATACAGAATGGTTTCATTTATTTAATGTCCCAAACATGCAATATTAGATCATCTAATCATTAGGGTTAAATGTACAGCTGGCAAAACTATAAAGACAAAGAAATGATTAAAACAAAGTTTAGAATGATGGTGAACCATCAAGGGAGGAGTGTTCAGGGGGCCTCTGATATGTTGATACTGTTCTCTTTCTTAATCTAGATGTATAGGTATTCATTCTAATAGTAGTACTAGTCTTTGTGTATGCAATAATACGTTCTTTTGTGTGTTATATGTGTACCTATTCATCAATAACAACTAACTAGCTTAATGAAAAATGTGCTGATGATCAAGGTCTGTAGATGTATTGCTGATGGTGGGAATGAGCTGGGAGCATTCAGTAGGTAGAATCTCTTGTCCCCATCCTCTCACTAGGGCTGACTCCATTATCTGATCCACCCAATTTCTCATTTTAAATGTGTGTTTAAAAGTCTTCTAGTTTTCCATCTGTCCTCCCAGTGTAATCTTCCCTGTCCTTCCCCGGCACATGCTTCCTCCTGAGGCTGCCGGTTGAGATTTGCTCTACTCCATTCCCATCGGGGCTGAGCTTGTTCATGAAACTCTCTCCAAGTTCCCAGGCCTCAGGCTCTGCTTTCCAGGTCTGTCCTGGTGTCCAAGGCTGAAGGCTCCATGTTTCATTGAACTTCTGGTCGCCTTCTTTTGTGGGAATCTTGCCCACTCACAGCATCCCAGTCTTCTTCTTGTGGTTCTTCTGTGTGTGTTCTTTCCCTCTCAAAACAAGAAAGAACGTTTAGGGGGCACCTGGGTGGCTCAGTCAGTTAAGTGGCCCACTCTTGGTTTCGGCTCAGGTCATGATATCAGGGTTGTGAGATGGAGTCCCACATTGGGTTCTGTGCTCAGCAGGGAGTCAGTCTGCTTGAAGATTCTCTCCCTCCACCCCCATCACTGAAAATAAATAAATAAATCTTAAAACAACAACAACGACAACAACAACTTTGGTTTAGAGTCCTGTATCCTGACCTAAGATTCCTTTATCCCACCTTACCTTTAAATTCAAAAGTTAATGATCAATGTTTTGCCTCTGTGTTTTGACAGCATAGAGTCGTGATTAAGTATTATGGTGCTGGACTCAAACTTATCTAAGTTTGACTCTCAGACCTGCTATTTAACAATGCCATCTTGTGCTATTTATTTAACCACTCAACTGTCCGGCTTCTTCATTTTTTAATAGGGATAAATTTTTCCCACTTCAAAATGTGGCATGAACACTAAATTAAAAATGCACCCAAAGCATTTAGCAGGTTGTCTGACATGTAGCAAGCACTCAGTAAAAGTCAGATACTATTCCTTTGTTTTTTATCTTAATGTTGTTTTGTTTTGAAAGCTGCATTCTTCTTCATGGTAAAACTATTTCTTGTTTACTTTTCTGGACTCTGAAACAGTCCTCTCCCCAAATTTCTTCCCCTTCTACAATCACTTTCACCACCTTGGCATCAAAATGACATTCCAGGAAGTTAACCTAAAATCTCCCCAGAGAGATGGGGAGCCTCTCCAGGTCCTAACAGGCCCTTGAGTGGCCAGAACATTCTATACTATTTTTCAGTAATTCCCACAGTGCCACATTCTTCTGCTTAGTCTTTAGATTCTTCCTGATCTCAGACTTCAATTCCTTTTACTGGGCTCATGCCCACTTGCTAATTCTTTCCTCAGTGGCCTTAATCGTTACCTCTCTGGTATTAGCTGAAAATTCTCCATACCCCTAGCTCATCTCTCATTGACACAGAAGAATCATAACTGGCTTGTCACTCCTTTCTTTCTATCATCCAATGACAATGATTTCAGAACTCTTTAGGATGTCATAAGAAAGCCAGCATTCAAGAGGATATGGCATTAAAATATTTAAAACTTACAAAAATTAGAATAACATACATAAATACACTATGTCAGTAACATTACAAATGTTACATAAATAACCTCTTATAAATGTTTAAAATAACCTCTGGCAACCAGGGCATGTTTGATCATTAAAATAAACATCAAAAGAGGAAAGAAAAGAATGTCCTCTCCCATGTGCTAGCGGAAGTCTACAGTTCTACTTGTGAGCTGTGTTCTGTTAGAATAAGTCCCTATTAGAACACAAATACCTCCAAGACGATGCAAATATTCTCAGAGGGATAATGCTTTAGGCTGGGTTTTTTTTTTTAAAGGTTTTTTTTTATTTTATTTATTTATTTGAGAGAGAGACAGTGAGAAAGAGCATGAGCGAGGAGGTCAGAGGGAGAAGCAGACTCCCCATGGAGCTGGGAGCCCGATGCGGGACTCGATCCCGGGACTCCGGGATCATGACCTGAGCCGAAGGCAGTCGTCCAACCAACTGAACCACCCAGGCGTCCCTAGGCTGGGTTTTTAAACTATGATCCCCAGCATGCTAGTTCTATGGAAAATTAATAGCTATTTTTACAGTGGGAAAAAATATTCTATGATCAAATATGGTAGGAAGTGCTAGGTAAATGGACCTCATTGTAGATGACAAGGTCCTGACTAATCTGGCCCCTTTCTTCCTCAGATCTTACCTTGTAGCACTTCTGGGTCTCCCCAGTGCAGGTGCACCTGCCTCCATCTTTCAGACCCCCAACATGCAAAGGCTCACTCCAGCCTGAGCACATCTTGGCATTTGCCAAACTCCTCTGCCAGGAATACTTTCCTCAGATCTTCACACAGCTGCCTTCTTCTGGTCATTCAGGTCTCAGTTCAAATGTCCCATCCCCAGAGAGAGTCTTTCCTGACCATGCCCTTTCAAGTAGATCCCTCCCCACACCACCACTTAATCATTCTTCACTGCAATCTTTAACAGTTTCATTGTGTGTTATCTGCTGCCCCCAGTTAAAACGGAAAACACATGTATTCTATTTATTGCCAGAACTCTGGTGCCTAGAATAACATCTGTAGAAACTCAGCACATATTTGAATGAATGAATGAATGAATGAACCAATATCAGATAGATTTCTTCAACGCAGGACTTCTCAGGGCCTTTCTTGTGGGAATCCATGTTGGAACTCTTCACACAGAAGGTATAGTATGTAGGGTTTTCCAAACCTGAGTGTTCCCTGGAGCATCTAGCAGAAAACGCTTTCAGTATTTGTGGTTTTGGAGACACTGCCTTATTTATAAATGACTTTATACCTAAAGGAATTTTAGATTCTGTCTGTTCACTAGTTTAGAGGATTGGAGAGTCCACATCATTCATGAGGCTGTCAACAGAGTGAGGGAGTCTAGATAATGACAGTGCGGGTGGAAGAGAGCCCAGAAGTGGTAGATAGAGACCTTTGCCCCAGGTTGACCCCAGTATCTAGATCATTAGATCTCTTTTAGAGTATGTCTTTGAATTAAGGTCTTGCTCAGCCCAGTCATACCTAGTGTTGGACTCAACTTCCTTCTCCTGAAGATTTGTTTATAAACAGGAAGGTTACCACCCTCAATAAAAACAGTCACACACACCTAACATACAGAACTTCAATAAATGCTCCAAATTACATCCTGACGGATGAATTAGAACATAACTAGCAAGGATGTTATTTTCCAACTAGTGAAGATTCCTGCCTCTCCAACAATTATGGCTATCCCTTAACCGAAGATCCAGCAATGGCCTTCTTGCTGCGTGCACCAAGGGCTGAAATCAGGGCTGGCTGGGAAAATGACAGGGAGATAGTTTTATCCCTTTCTATTTTCCGGAAAGACAATATTGAAATGTCCTTGAAAATGTCTTTCTGGGGGCACCTTGGTGGCTCAGTTGTTAAGCGTCTGCCTTCAGCTCAGGTCATGATCCCGGGGTCCTGGGATCGAGCACTGCATCGGGCTCCCTATTCAGTGGGGAGTCTGCTTCTCCCTCTCCCACTCCCCTTGCTTGTGTTCCCTCTCTCACTGTGTCTCTCTCTGTCAAAAAAATAAATAAAATCTTAGAAAAAAAAAGAAAGAAAGAAAATGTCTTTCTGAAAATAACACCTCATTTCACCTTGGAAAAACTGTAAACAGGTTCAATATTTTAATTTGCCTGAAAAAGGTTTTTGTTAAACACTTCTCAATTGGTTTAATAGTTCAGAGGAGAGAAGATGGTTGTTACGGAGATCCAGCCCCAATTAAACCGCATCCTAGATGCAGAAGTATTACCATGGAACTTAAAATCCAGGCAGGTATCCCACTGTTTCTAAATGGGATTATTAAAAACTATCAACGGTGACAGCCTTTGGAAAAAGGAACTTGGGGTGGGTGAGGGATGTAGGGAGGGAAATTTTTAATTTCTGGCTTTTTTGTTCCCTTTGGCTTTTTACCATATACATGTATTGCATTTATTTTTTTTTATGTCAATGCATAAGAAGGATGAATTTTCTTAATTGGGTGGACTCTCTCCATTTTGGTATATATGTCTTGGGTAAGAAGAAGAGGAAACTGGAACATGTGGAAAGAACCAGAAAGGCTATCTTGGAACTGCTGTGGGACTTGGGGCCAAGGGCCAACCAGGTTTTGGGCACCATTGGTGTTATCTGAGGTGTGTGGCTAGCCATACCTTATTACTAAAAAAAGAGAAGGACTGTATTAATGGGATTATTGCTCCCCTGCTACTTGATCAGTGGAATACAAGCAGGAAAGCTTATATCCTATTGTTCAAAAGTATGATTCTCTGAATAGAAAAGGATTTTTCTCATTTCCCTCAGAACCCTGGTGCTAAATTCAGAGACCTTGCCTGGTTCACATCTGTCTGAACTGTAAAAATTCTCCCAGCTCCCAGACTGTGTTTTGTGGCCTGTCCTCTTGGTCCCTGCGCTCGAAGGGTGAGAAGTACTACTGGGTGTACACAGTTCAGGGTCAGCTTCTTGAATGGGTTCTTTTGATGAATGGACCATGCATTCTGCTAGAAAACAAAGGTGTAGAAACATTAGTTCTTGCCCCCTGGGGTAGTAAACAAGTATTGAATGTGAAAACTTTGCAAATCAAGTGTGAAGAGGAAGAAGGAGGATGAAGAAAAGGAGGAGAAGGGGGAAGAAAAAGCAGAAGAAACTTGAGCAAAAAATGAAATGGTCCTTGTATCCTTGATCTCTTTATGAATGTGTATCCTTCAAACTAGGTGACCTTTCAGGTCTTTGTCATTATGTCCTTACAGCCTCTACCTAATCCAACTTACCACCCACCCTCCCTCCCTTCTTTCTTTCTACAAATATTTATTGAGCACCTACTAAGTGGTGGGCATTGGTGCAACAGAAAATACAAAGACGACTAAGACAGGTTCCTATTCTCAAATTGCTCATTAAGACGATGTGATTAGAAGTCCAGTGGAATGCTGGTCAAGTGCGAGGAGAACACTTAGCTCTGCATGAAGAGACCAGGAAGGCTTTACAGCTGCGAGAACATTTGAACTCAGGAGAGAAGATACAGTGAGCAGAATTTTAAGATGATCCCCATGGCCTTTACTCCCTGGTGTTACTACTCCTATGATTATATGGCAAAAAGGGAAACTAGCCACGTGTGCCTCATCTAATCACGTAAGCCCTTTCCAAACAGAGGCTTTTATTGGGCTGGAGGCAGAAGAGTAAGCCCAGACAATCTTAAGCTTGAGCAGGACTTGACATGCCATTGCTGCTTTGAAGATGGGGCCCCACGTGAGAGAATGTGGAGCTCCGAGACCCCCAGCTGACAGCCAGCAAGGAAATGGGGACCTCAGTCCTATAGCCACAAGGACGTGAATTCTGCCAAAGGCCCAAAGGAGCGAGGAGGCAGATACTTGCCTAGAACCTCCAGGTAAGAGCCCACCCTAGCCAATAGTCAGGGTGACTTTGGCCTTGTGAGGTACTAAATCGAAACCCAGAGGAGCCGCCTGGACTTGTAACCTGACATGCAAGGAGATGATAAGTGGGTGTTGTTTTAGGTGGTTCCACACATGATACTTATTATCCAGCAATAGAAATAAAGAAGAGGAGAGTCTTCTACTCGGAAGGAAGAGCAGGATCAGGATGGAGCAAGAGGTCATAAACTCAGGGTGCAGGAGTGCACAGGGGGGCACGGGCAGTCTACAAAGTTGAGTCTGAGCTAGATCAGGAAAGTCATGGAATTTCATGCATGTCAAGGAGTTTGGGCTTTATTCTCGAGCACCACTTCCTTCCTCTCCTTCCCCCACAGCAGCTATGTCCTCTCCTGCTCAGCATGGAAATACTCCACTTATTTGACTAATGTCTGGGATGTCCATACAGTTTTTTATGCTTCTCTCTTTCTTTTCTGCTTAATATCCATCTGCTCTTCACTCCTAGTGCTGTTCCTCTTCAGGTAGGAGGATGCCTGGGATTCCGGATGGTGTGGTAGGAAGAAGACGTAACTATGTGGCCATAGATTTGACAATGACCTCCTGCCCAACTCCACCAATGTCCACCACCAGGCCCTTAAGAAGGGGACTGGATGTTGGTGAGAAGCAGTGAAATCAGCTTCCCTAAGCAGAAGGAATAGCGTGGACCAGAACCTGGGGGTCTCACTTAGACAGTAAAAGGAGAGGTAT
The DNA here is from genome assembly GCA_004024625.1 of Mellivora capensis. Taxonomy (NCBI): domain Eukaryota; kingdom Metazoa; phylum Chordata; class Mammalia; order Carnivora; family Mustelidae; genus Mellivora; species Mellivora capensis. The sequence goes on along the minus strand of PISX010006599.1, from coordinate 83,929 downwards.
GGGCAGCAAGGCTCTGAGCACTGACTCAATCCCCCTATTAGTCAGAGAAATGCTATCTGTTTAGAAAATCAGGAAGGTGAGATGCATTAGTCAGGGACCTAACAGGAAATGTAATTCACCCCCACGGGGTCAAATGAAGAGGTGATGAAGAAAGGTCAGTTGGCAGATGTGCGGGCAAGGTGAAGGGGACAAAAATGGAGTGTGGCAATGGCAGGAAGTCATCACCACCGTGACTTCCATGGCCTAAGGCATAAGGGAAGAAATAGTAAGCAGAGCCCAGTGAGAGCTAGTACCATGAGGAGCCGGCCACCTGGTGGGAGCTGAAAGCCACAAAGCCATGGAAGTACTTTGAAGTAGAAAGGAGCAGGGAGAAATACCCAGCTTCTTTCTTCTCCCTCTGATCCTTTTAAAGTGCCTCTCCAGCTAGACCCAATCAGAAGCCAGTAGGCAAGAGAACCCAGGGAAATGAGGTCTGGGGGGTCAGCCTCCTGGGCATAGAACCCAACAAAGAAAGATGGAGAACGGATCTGGGGGACAGGTAGGAGCGAGGAACAGAGAATGCTGTTAAGGGGACCAAGAACCTCATTGGTCTTGTCATGATGTTGACTTTGCCATGACCTGGGCCATGTACGGTCTCAGTCATTGCCACTTCGAACCCCAGAATCCTCTCGACGGCTACCCTCTTGCTGGTGGGGCCCAGAGGAAGGAGAATCTGAAAGGAGGAAAGATCCCATGACAGCAAAGCTCACTTCTTGGCCATCTAGTTCAGGGCTCCTCTGAGAGTGCAGTCACCTCCCACAACAGGAGAAAGTTTGCGGGAATAAACAGAGGGGTATCATATGTCACTGTGGGATCTTATGGCCCAAGGACATCGGGGGCTTCTCAGAGATCCCAGCCTGAACTATTTTAGGGTCTACATACTCAGAGTGGTGGGAAACCATGCATAGAGCTGCGGGCTGCACTGACCGTTTCTGCCAGGGCTGTAAGGCTCTGTTTTCGAGGGAGAAGGGCAGCAAAGAGATCACATTGGGGAAGGATGTGGTTAAGGACTTCTTTTGGGGCCCAGCTTGTTATCTTTTGGGTCAAGAAAATTATAGGGAATTGATAAACTTACTAGAACAGCAAGAATCACATTTATTTTTTTTTCAGCTTTAAATAAGGACTTTCTTTTCCCAAAATATTCTCCCTGGGCTTCAAATGATGCTAGGTAAGTTTCTGACCAACCAGAGACTTTAAAACTAATTCTGGTGAAGAGCCACAGTCAGTGCCATTAGGACAGAGGGAGCCTTGGAGCAACCCAAATCCTACCACCATACCTCCACCAGTCTTCCTTGTCCTCTTTGGACAACCTCCTCTCCCTTGAAACATTTGGCTCAGAAAGGTTAAGTGTTACCTCTCACCTCTGGCCTAACCCCATAGCTGGTCCAGCCCCCCCGTGGCTCACTGAGGCAAACTTCTCTAGCCCCATGGGATAAGGGCCAGGTGGGCAACTGTGGGCAAAGATAAAGCAGAGCAAAACCCCAGATGAAGGGCCAGGGAAGGCGTTAGGCATGGGAGAGGACTCGCCTTTTGGCTAAGTACAGTCTCTCCTCCCTCCAGATGGTTCTGTGTGGCCTGGCCCACTGACTCTGGGTCTGGACACAGGGCCCTGTTCCTCAACCTCAAGCAGCTGGCCCAGGCAGTTCTTCCCAGGAACACGGCCTGTTTACTCTACCCCCATGGCCCCAATTCCCTCTTGAGCCCAAAGAAAGCCCCGACAGCAGAGGTCTGGCCCCAAACTTACACAATCAGGCCTTCTTCCCTGGGTCCCCAGACACAGGGGAACCAGGCCAAGATGGGGGTGGGAGGCCCAGGTCAACGTGGCCAGTGGGGAGGGCGGTAGCTGAACCCAAGACCACGCAGCCTTGTGGTATCTGCAGCCTGCCTGAGGCCGCAGGCGAGACACAGACAGAGGCGTCATCTCCCCTGCCATCCGGCCCTCTATGGCTCCCCAGGGACTTCTGGAGCCCACGGGCTTGGCAGGAAGCCCTCCTCCAGACGCTGTATTCAGTAAATTCTGGATGGGGGGACAGAGGCTGACCAGGGATGGCTGCTATTGTTAGATCTTCCCTGGTTTCATGTCCAAAGATAAACTAAGGATCAGATGTGGCTTAGAATTTATTAGCTTCACTCTAAGCAGGAGAAACCCCCTGGGAACAAAGTCAGAGGTCTCTGGGGACCCTTGGTACCTCCATCCTTGCCCTAACCCCCAACACCAGCCCTTGTTTCCCAAGGAGCAGATTTTTTTCTCCTGGAGGCCCCAGGTGTTGGGGTGTTCTCCTGGCCAACAAACCAGCTTTCAGTTTCCTAACCCCACTTTGTTAAGTTCAGGTCACCCCACCACATGGACCCCCCTCCCTTTTTACACACCTCACCTGTAATCAGGCAATTACTCTAACTGCCAGGGCTAAGAGGGAGGGACCCACCCACACACCCGCTGCTGAGATACTTTCTTCCAGATTTCTTTTTCCCTCCTCCAATGGGACTGACACCTGGGTGCTTTTGGGGAACTCAGTGTGCCCTCTGTTCCCAAAGACTTCCCTCCACACCCCACCAAAGGAGATAGGGCTCAAGGCAAGTCAAGGGAAGCGGAGAGCACTTCCCTGTCTCCAAGACGCTACAGACAAACCTTGAATCTCAGCCAAGTGCATGGACAACACAGGGATGATGTCTGTATGGAGGCCACCAAAAGACTGGGGTTTGTGCTGAGCTGCCCGGAACACATACCACCCTATGCCATGGGCTGCTGCGCCCAGCCTAGGGTTCTTGCTGCCCTGCTCCCAGGGCCAAGAACACTCTCCTTATCTAGCTCTGTCCATCCAGGTCAGTCTGGACCAATTGATGCTCACTAGCTTGATTAAGCTGCATGTGCTTGGGTATGAACAGAAGTAGAGGAGGAAGTTGCCAGGGGAGAATATGTTCCCACTCCTACCGTAGATGAGAGCCAAAAAGCACATTTGGGATTAGTACTTATGGAAGCTTTGATCTTTTGGCTTAATTAGTGCAAGGTCTTGTATGGATGGGTCCACCCACACAGTTACTGCTTTTTGTCCCACACTTGAGTACTAAAAAATTGGTTTATTGGCCATAAGTCATTGTTTAGAAATTGTTTCAACATACCCAAAGGTCACTGATTTGTGTGAACATAGATTTTTAATGGGGTTGTTTGGTTCCTAAGCATAGATTGTAGTTTCTAAGAACCCTTTTCTTACCAAGAAAACCTGACCCCTTTGATTGTTTCTCCCATGCCAGCAGAAAGGCTTTTTCACGCAATGGCAGCCACCCCAACTCCAGTGGGGCCTCTGATGAGCTGGTCTTCAATCTTTCAAGTTCAATGCAGATTGGATGGTGGCCGTGGCCCTGATGATACCCACAATGTCCCCTTTATTGCTCCCACTCTCAGACTCTGCCACCCCATCTCCCTGGGTCTCTGTACCTTACTTTGCATGTGATCAGACCCTATAAGAGTTCCCTTTTGCTGAGCCAGAGGGTAGCGTGGCACTGTGGAAAGGTGAGCTGCTGCTTTGCTCACAAGGTCTCCTGGGGCCTCTGACTGGCCCACGTGGCACTGCCTGTAGGCTCCTCATCTGGTGTGGGCACAGCAGGGGCCCCTGCCTCCTACCTATCAGGGCTTTCCCCACACCACAGACACAGCCTCCAGTTTCCAACCCTTAAGCCACGAGGGTGGGACTTTCAGAAATGATGCCACCTCCCCACTCATGCTCAATTCAGCCTTTTGAGGTCTAACCTCAAGTTGGATGGGGAGAGAGCCTGGACACTTCAAGCCCAAAGCCACTGTGGGCAGGAAATATGGACTTGCAACAAAGTAAGCATAGCTTTATGACTCTCCTGCACTGACACCATTTGGACAACGGATCAGTGTTGCTACCTGCCCTTTCCCTATCCCCACTCTTAAAACATCAGAGCAAAACTCCTCTCAACCAGTTTATGCTGGAGCCAGCATAGGAACTTGTGTGTGTGTGTGTGTGTGTGTGTGTGTGTGTGCGCGCGCACGCGTGCACTTGCACACATGTGCGTGGGCACCTGTGCGTGCAAGAAGGGGGACTTGTAGAGGGAAATATCAGATAGGAGAAACCACAGTGACACAAGGACAAGAGGACAGAGGAAGAGCCAGGTGGAGGTGGACAAACCCTGGGAGAACAGAGGGTTTGGTTTAGACTTGAAGGTGTGGGTACAGAAACAAGTCCACACATTTGTGCTGAAGAAAATGGACATCCCAAGTGCAAAGGCTTCCTGTTGATTGTGTGAGCCAAGCAGCGAGGGACAGAGGGACATAGGACAGATCCAGGGTCAAGAGATGCCACTGGCTGTGAGGTTAACTACATCTTACACGGAAGATAAAGGGGAAGATAAGGTAACTTCCGGCCAGGGCTCAGGAAATTTATGAGAAAGTAATTCACATTGGCTTTCCTGGGAGTGGCCATGTCATTCCCAGTTCCTCTGGATATCTTGGCCTTACAAGCCATCCACCCTAGGAAAGTAAATGTGGACAATGTTAACAGACACTGTGTATCTGCTAAACGACAGAGACTCAGGTCATTAAAAGTCAATCTACGTTATGTCCATAATTCATAGTAAAAGAAAAATGTCAAAGTGAAACTATACAAAAAGGAAGTTGGGATAGCAATATTAATATCAACAATAATAATATTAATTAAAAATTAGTATCAAATGGATTTTAAAGCAAGAAAAAAATAGAAGCATCACAAGGACCACGAGGATCACTACTTAAAGAATCTATACCAGGAAGTTACGTAATAACTAAACCTGCATGCAGTTAGCAGTATAGTCTGGAGATACATGACGCAAAGATGGACAGAATCACGAAAAGAAATTAAAATATCCAAAGAGATAGTGGGATATTTCCATTTATCTTTTCCAGAAACTCAAAGCTTAAGAAGTCAAAAATTGATGGGACCCCTGGGTGGCTCAGTTGGTTGAACATTTGACTCTTGGCTTTGGCTCAGGTTGTGATCTCAGGGTCATGAGATTGAGTCCCGGTTGGGCTCCATACTCTGTGTGGAGTCTGCTTGTCCCTCTTCCTCTGCTCCTCCCCCTGCTTGCAGGCATGCTCTCTCTCTCCCTCTCTCAAAATAAATAAATAAATAAATATCTTAAAAGAGAAAGAAGTCAAAAATTGAAAAAAGAACCAAGATGCCCTTCAACGGACGCATGGATAAGGAAGATGTGGTCCATATACACTATGGAGTATTATGCCTCCATCAGAAAGGATGAATACCCAACTTTTGTAGCAACATGGACAGGACTGGAAGAGATTATGCTGAGTGAAATAAGTCAAGCAGAGAGAGTCAATTACCATATGATTTCATTTATTTGCAGAGCATAACAAATAACACGGAGGACATGAGGAGATGGAGAGGAGAAGGGAGTTGAGGGAAATTGGAGGGGGAGATGAACCATGGGAGACTATGGACTCTGAAAAACAACCTGAGGGTTTTGAAGGGGGGGGGGTGGGAGGTTGGGGGAGCCAGGTGGTGGGTATTATGGAGGGCACGCATTGCATGGAGCCCTGGGTGTGGTGCAAAAACAATGAACTCTGTTACGCTGAAAAGAAATTTTAAAAAAAGAAAAAAGAACACAAATCATAAATCACAAAAATAGAATTTAAATCTTGATCTATATAAAATCTTTGCATCCCTAAACTGAAGAGCACACATCCTTTTCAAGAACACGTGATGAAGTATTTACAAAAATGGGCCATAAAGTCAGTCTCAAAAAAGACCAGAAAATTTTTTTTATATGTTCTGTGACCACCATGAAGTAAAATTCAAATCCAAACTCAAGAGGATAAATAAAATCTTATCTGGAAAACTTCAAGTACTCTCCTAAATAATTTATAGGTCAAAAAAATAATTATAGTCATGAAAGTTATAATCAAATAATAAAGAAAATGACACACATCAAAATTCTTGGCTCTTAAATAAATAAAATATTTTTTTAAAAAGGGGGGGCGCCTGGGTGGTTCAGTGGGTTAAAGCCTCTGCCTTCGGCTCAGGTCATGATCCCAGGATCGAGCCCTGCATCGGGCTCTCTACTCAGCAGGGAGCCTGCTTCCCCCTCTCTCTCTGCCTGCTTTTCTGCCTACTTGTGATCTCTCTCTCTCTGTCAAATAAATAAATAAAATATTAAAAAAAATTCTTGGATGCGGTAAAATAGCCTTTATTGGAAAATAAGCGTCTTGAAATACATTGATAATCATATAAAGATTGAATATTAATGGACTACATATTCAGTAAAAGACCCAAGAGGACATTCAGAGAGTAGAAACAGAAATATAAAAGCTAAAACAAATGAATCAGGAGACAAAGGCAAAAGCGGGTTTCTGAGATTATTAAATCTGACAAACTGGAAAAGAAAAATAAAATAGCAAGATTCATACAGGGATTAAAAAAGAAGGAGGTGGCACAAACAGACCTTCAGGTTGACCAGTGGTGGAATAGTCATGACAAAGACTGTGGGACTCTTGTGGTCGTGGGGGAAGCACATCTCCCTCCCGCTTTCCAGCTGGCCACGTGTTCTCCATGTCTTATTTCTCTTTGTATGTTCACAGGTTGCTTGCCTAGCACATAACAGCTATTCAGTGGGTCTGTGGCCTAAAATCAAATCCCATTCTTGAGCAGACAGTCCCTGGCCCCGGTGTTGGAGAAGGGTCTGTTGACAGAATTCTTAACGGAGGATCGCACGTCACTGATTGTTCCTAATGTTAAATAAAGCACCCAAGTTTAGCAATACTTTAAAAATAACAATAATAATCAAATTAAAGTCAATCTTATTGTAATAGTCTTCTCCCTTACTTGGGTAAGACTGACCCGAATGAGGAAGTGATGGGTCGCATCTGGCTGGGTCTGGGTCAGGGGAGGGAGTGGTGTTCATTGCCCAGGATGCAAGGGAGACTGTGTCCCACATGCCTGCCAAGCTGTCAAGGGGACAAGGAGGTTGACAACCCCTGGTTGCTAATGATGCCTGTACCCAAGCTCTGATGGCCAAGAAACCTGGACCTGCCAGATTTTCACATCCATCTATGAAATCAAAGAGTTGGTCTGAGCTCGCACAAACACCCAAAGTGGGTCACAGGAGCAAGATGGAGAATGCACGGGGCAAGGACGGAATATTTCTGACTAGAAATGGAAAATGACAAGGGTGCAGGACACGGAAGTCTAGGATTTCAGAGGTAGTGGAGAGGCCTCCCAGCCCCTTCCCAAAACACCACCCTTTCCAGGCACTGAGGCCTGAACCACTTCTTTGTGGCTCTAAGTCCCAACTTGGCTTTGTCCCCTAAAGAGAGGTCAACCCGAAGCCTTATCGGCCACTGAGAACTCTGAATTCGTGGGTGGGATGCTTTCCTGACTTGAGGTTTGATGGGGGCGGGTGGGGTGGAGCAAGCTGAGGGCAGGAGGGGAGGAGAGTGTGTGGACACTGGCTGCCTCAGGGAAAAACAGGGCGTTAAAATCGCCTAGCACCGAGTCCTGCCCAGGGCCAGTCCTGGGCTTGTGGTGAGCTAAAGGGAGAGCCCCCGCAGGCTGGGAGCCAGAGACCTTCTGGATGCCTGTGTGCTGCTGGAAGCCCCGTGGCCTCTCTGGGTCAAGGGCCGGGAGCATAAGCAAACCAGCCATCAGAGGGCAGAGGGAGACCTGCCCAGAACCTCAGGCTCTGCCAGTCACAGCTTCCGGGGAAGAGGCTTCACGTGAGTGCGCGGCAGCGGGCAGCTATCTCTCCCTCATCTACCTGCCCAGTCAGCAGCAACAGGGAGCCTTTGAAGGCAAAGCCCAGCCACCCCCAAACAGTAATAACACCCATCTGTCTGTAAGGCACTTGACAACAGAGACCGGGTTTTCCAATGTGTCATCTGTTCTAGCCTCTCAACAACCTCTGCGAGTATGTATTTAAGACTGTTTTTATTTTGCAAAAGAGGAAACTGAGTCTCAGCGAAGATAAAACACTAGGGCGGAGCTGGGGCTTCACACTCAGCCCCACATTGGTCGCGCCTTTGCTTCTCAGAGTGTGGTCCACGGACCAGCAGCATGAGCCTAGCCCAGAGCCTGCGAGAAACAAGGAGTCTCAAACCTAGACGTAGTGAGTCAGAATTGGTATCTTCCCAGGACAGTCACATTTAATATGCACATGAAAACGTGAGCAATGCTTTTTCCCTCCAGCAGACCATTCCTCATAAACACCTGGTAATCTCCAGGACCTATACACTCTTGGGAAGTCTCAGTAGGTTTGAGCCGGAAGGAGCTTGTCAAAAGCACCCGCATCCACCTTCCGTCGTGGTAAAACTGATGACACGGACAGATTTGCAGAGGCAAGTTCCCAGCCAATGGAGTGACAAACCCAAGCCTCCTCTCTTTGGGCTCAGAAGGCTTCCATGACACCTGCTCTCTTCCTATTTCCTTATTACTTTTTTAAAATGTTCATAGTTGGTGTTTTTCATTTGGGGTTCTGTTTCGAAGGCAGGGTTTGTTTTTTTTTTTGCCAATTATGTGCAATTTAGGTGTATGATAAACTTCATTGCATTTCCTGAGCACACGCTGTTAGCCAATGAAGACAAGAACAAGAACCGAAGCAATGATGGTGTTTTCTGTGCTTGGCATGTGCCACTTTTTCAGTGTTTTGATCCTCAGGTTCAGTCACGGGCTAGGCAGCTGTACAAAACCAGCCTCGGATGAAGGATTGGTCCTGGGGAAGCTGGGACCACCCCTGGGGCACTACAAATATACATTAGATGTAATAACATGCAGAGAGGTAACACTTAATAATAACGTGTGAAGAGTTATCTATGTATCAGCAAGACGCGGGCCATCCTAAACCCTGTGTCTGTCCAACACAAGTGTAGTACTCTGGCAATTTTCTGGTTAATTTGCTAAGTCTAGATGGCCAAACCAGATAATTCAGGCCAGTGGTCGATTTTTTTAACCTAAATATTCTGGTTTGGCTGTCTCCATTTATGATGTTAACCTGAAACTTGCCAAATCACTGAGTACAAGCCCCAGCAAGGGGAGAGAAATGTTCATGTGAGTGTGAATGGACACTGGTTTTAATATGTACACGGACACGTGATTCCACTTGGGTCATTCTGCTCTTTGAGAGGAAGTAATATCGACACCAACATTCATCCCACAGGTGGTAGGAAAACCAGGGTCCCTCTCAATATTGCCAGGAATGTTTGGGACAGCACTAGGCTTGGCCTTATGTTCCCCTACCCACCCAGTCCCTTCTGGCTCCTGCTTCCTGCTTCTGTGGAAGTTTCTCTCCCTCTTATGTCTTGTCTCCTGTGCCCATTTTCACTCCCTACTTGCATTGAATCAAACATCTAATTTAATCCACTTTCCACGATTTCTCCAAAATATCACTCACCAAGATCAGCAGATGCAATAGACTTTCCCTATAGACGTGGAAGTGACTGAGGGGCAGTTCTTTGCTGCACATAGACCAGCTCATAATGCTGATTACTAGAATCTTTGTCCTTATAAGTCTTGTACCCATGCCCTTTCTCCACATTTCCACCACGGGCAATTATCTTTGACTTGGGCTCAAGACTCCTACCGTGTTATGGTTCCTTCTTCAACCAAGTTCTGTCCAAGCTTAACTACGCTCCCCCACAAGTCCCTATTTGAGTATCTCTTTGTCTTAGTGCAAGCCATCCCATTCCACGACTGCCTCCACCACCCAGATGGCCTGTTGTGATGTTTGTTCAACAGAAGACCTGGGATGAATTCTCCCCGTTGACTGTCAGTGACCGTAGACTCTCCCTGGACATGTCAATGCCTTCTGTTATAAAATAGATGGACAGAGTCCAAGTGCTAGTGTGTGTGTTAATGTACATATAAGTGTGGGTGAGAGGATGTGTGTGCATCTGTGTGACTGTGTGTGCACACACAGGTAGGGAGCAGCCCTGGGAATTAGACCAAATGCAATTAGGAAATTGTGTCAAGTGCATCTAGATCCATTCATTAGGTGTTGGAACTAATGCTGGGAAATCCCATGTGTCAGTCCCATAAAGGGCTCGAGGAGGGGATTCCCCACATCCAAGCTACATTTCCTTGGGGTGATGTAAACACCCCAAGGAAAGTAAAGAGGGAAAGACAAAAAGAATGAGTGGCACAGCAGGTTCCGAGGTCATCTTGCTTCTCAGAGACCTGGGCTACAGCAGCCTGCCTCAAAGGTCACTGGGAGGTTAAAAAGCTGGGTAGAAGTTTCTAGTCCTTAGGCATAAAAGGCCCTGGGAAAGGTGAGCAAGATGGGCTGTAACACCTCTCCTTCCCAGGAATCTCTGATGCCCCCAGAGCCTCCTTGTCAAAGTGGGGGGAGGGCCTGGCCTTCTGAGAGGGAGAAGGAAGGCACGAATGCCCTCTTGGAATCCAACCTGAGCTGAGAGTCTATGACACATGGGCTTCAGGGAATGGAATGTGAGCTCGGCTGTGGCCCAAGTTAAAAGGGACAGGACTCTCAGAGGGGAAGGCAGGTCAGGGTGGGGTCAGCATTTTACCAGCCCCTTCTCCCATACTGCTTCCCCCCCCCAGGGCTTAGTGACCTCTGGAGGACTGAGGTTACTAGACAGTATGTTTAATGTCACTGGGAGAGGCTACTGAGACCCAGATGCCAGTGGTCGTGTGCTGATGGTGTGTCCAGACGGCTCCCCTGGGCCTTGGTGTAAAGAAGCTGTTAGGAGGTTTGTTGGGGGGAGCACTCTCTGTGTGAGTCCTCCCTTTGATCGCCTCCTCCTGCCCCGCTAGCCTCTGACCTGGTTCTGATGGCTGAGATGCTCCATGAGGGAGGAATCCTTCTCCTGGGGACTAGAAGACCCAGTCTGCATCCAGCCCCATCACTTACTACCTCTGTGACCTTCACTAAGTTACAGAATTACCTGAAATGTTTGTCCTTGTTTATGAAATGGCAGCGATAACGCTTTACCCTGGGGGTGGGGGAGTCTGGAGGATTAAATGAGATAGAGCAGGGAAGGCACACAGCCCTGTGTCTGGAGACAGTGGGTACTGGTGATGGCTTTCCTCCCAGGGCCAGATCATGTCGTCCAGTCCTCAGGGACAAGTCTTAGTCATCTTTCTGCCTTCAGGACCTGGCCCCATGCCCAGGGTATCCGATAAGCATGTGTTGAAATGAACAAAAATTGAGGACAAGTCAGAAGGTCATGGAAAAGGAAGGGTCTGACAGGATCCGCCTGTGACCTGAAAAGGTCAAGGACCCAAGTCCCCAGCCCACAGCCAGGACCCAGCTCCTTCCATTTCAGACATACTTACACTGACAAAGGATTTGGTGTTTATCTGAAATTTAAATTTAACCAGGTGTTCCGTATTTTTATTTGCTAATCTAGCAACACTAGGTAGGGAGTTTCGTTCTACCGACCACAGGGTTCCCGTCCTCCATGCCTTTCTTCCAGCCCTCCAGAGCCTCACTGTCTGCAGCAGGGAGAACCGCCACTCAGGCACTCAGTCCCTCATTCAGCAGATGTTAGTGTCTGTCCACCGAGCTCCCATTCCTCTGCGAGGCACTGGAGGCACAATGGGGACAACATCACAGTCCGTGCTCCCCATGGAGCTCATATTCTAGAATGATCACAAGCGTAGTAAGCCAGGATTCAGAAAATAAATTGAGAAGAGTGTTGAAAGGAAGAGGGCTGGTCTGGATGGGGCGATAGGATGGGAAAATCTCTCTTGGGGGGACACCCAGGCTAATCTGAAGGATGCTAATGGGACTGGCTGTGTGTGTGGTGGGGGGAGATTATAGGCCCTGAGGCAGGAAAAGAACTTTGGCCATCAGGGACAAAATCAAGAACCACCAGGTGCCGGGCCATGGGGAGGACACAAGACAAAGCTGGGAAATGAGAAGAACAAGACAAAACAATGCTTAAGGGCCTTATAGGCTCTGGATGTTCCGAACACACACACACACACACACACACACACACACACACACACGCACATTGAAAGGCTTGTGGGGAAAGGGTTTATGGTCTGAATGATGATTCTTAATGCTTCATTGAGACTGAAACGGAGGAGCCTTAGTTGGAAGCCAGCAGACCACCCTAGAGCCCAGGAAAGAGAGGATGGCAGTTGGGAGACCTATTGGAATTAGAAGAGAAACCCACTTTGGAGGAAAGATTTGCTGGACTTGATGGGAAACTCCATGTGAAAGGTAAGGAGGACTCAAGGACCACAGTCTTCAACAATCAGGAAGGGGGAGGTGATGCCAGCAAGACTGGGGCGTAATGGGGTGAGAACCAAGAGTTCTCCTTGCAGCAGGTTCCATTGGAAACATCTGGGAGACCTCAAGTAGAAATGTCAAGTCTGTTTCTAGGAGTCAGAGCTCAAAGAGGAGGAGTAGGCCAGTCAGCATCATGGACTTGCCACCACACGGCTGTGCCTACATCAATGGACCCACGGGGGAGAGGAGCTCAGGACTGAGTCCAGGGTCACGGGCATTAGAGCCACTATGGAGAGGAACCTGCAGGAAGAAAACCAGGAGAGCACCGTGTGGGGAAACCCAGAGAGGTGAGCACATCGGGCCAGGGTCGGCTGATTCAAGCTGCAGACAGAGGAGAAACGAGGCCAAGAGGCTGAGTTTAGTGATTTTCTTATGAGTGGGTGGGGTGGGGCAGACACCAGACATGGCAGAGGGTGAAGACGGAAGGGCAGGGGAGGAGGTAGGAGCAGCCAGGGTCGCCCACTCTTGAGAGGAGTGTGACTGTGACAGTGGCAAGGCCATGCGGCTGTGGCTGGAAGGGCAAGGGTCTTGGAGAGGATTTCTTTAAAGATGAGGTACAGCGTGTTCACATGCTGATGGGAACGTGCTAGCAGGAAGCTGGAGAGGAAAGATGCAAAGGAGAGAGGGGTTAACCCATCCTCACATTCCCCTGGCTTCCCCAGCAGAGATGAGAGTGACCTTGCCCCTGGACCCAGACCCAGGCACCTGGTCCCTCCCCGGAGCTGGATCGAGGGCCAGTGCCCAAGGCCTTGGGGGACAGGAAGCTGGGAGGGGAGGGCCTGTCTTGCTGTGGAAATAGAAAACCGACACTGGTAACTGAGTAACTTCTGGGGAGGGGGCAAAGGCACTGGCAGACTCCGAAGGAGCAGAAATAATCCGTCCCGCTTGGGCAGTGAGGCGGAGCTGATTCGGGGGGGAGCATCCCTCTTGGGGCCCCAGGCACAAGCCCTGTTCTCAGTCTTCCTCTGCCCAGTCCCTTACCCCCAGGGGAGCTATGGAGCCCGGTAGGCAGAGCGCCATCAAGCCAGGGGCATGCACTCAGTGCCTGGGCCAGCCAGCTCAGTTCCCTCTGCCCCACAGCCACTGCCTGCTCCAGACCCTCAGCAAGCGTACCACCCAGACAGAGAGATGGACTGGGCAGAGCCCCCCTGAGCTCCGGCCAGGCAGAGGAGCCTGAGCTCAGGGTTCTGGTTCTGTCCATCCCTCAACCCCACCAACCACTCCCTCTCCAATCACCCCAGCTGCTCAAGTCCCAACTCACCATCCACCCCCCAGGAGACAGGCCTCTGTCTTCTGGGGTCCTGAAGCTTATGCCCTGTACCTCCCTGCCCCGCCCCCGGCTAGATTCCAACTTCCTCCAGCTGCCTCACAGCATCTGTGAGTGGACTGAGTGGTGGGCTCATCTGCGAGTGCAGAGGCTGCTGATGGGATCTGGGCCTTCTCCCTTTTGTTTCAGCACCTCTGTCCTCTCTCACCTTGGGGCGAAGGCTGCCCTGGCTCACCTCTAAGATCACATCTCATGGGCCGACAGTCCAGATGAGTGAGGCCAGATGGGGAATTTCTGCTCTGGGTTCAGCTCCCAGGTCTCTCCCCTCCTCCACAGCAGACCTTGTCCCAGGAAAGCAGGGGTTTGAGCAAAAGAAGGTACCAGGCTCCAGAGAAGGGGGTTAGGGCCCTTTCTGCTGAGGAGGAAAAGGTGAGAATCAGTGACCTGGGAAGTTTCCATGAACTCTGGCTATGGGGGAGAAGGGAGGGAGAGGCAGCAGGAGCAGGGCTAAGTGCAGGGGGAGGGAAGCAAACTTGCAAAGTGCTTTCCTTCCATAAACTTCTAATTCGATCCCATGGTAAACAGACACCATGGACCTGCCGGGAGGAAGGAGAAGGCCTGGGCACTTCTTGCCACCAGGACATCGGAAGAGGTAGAGAAGTGTTTGGAGCAAGCAGGAATCATGGGTCTGGACCACTGGGGGTGCTGATTCTGGGCGAGGGGGAGGCAGCTTGCCCAGGTCAGACACAAAGGCTGTGCCTATCCCCGCCCCCTCTGCCTCCTGGCACGGAAGTGTGGTCTGTTTATGGGTGCACTGTGAGCGTGAGTGAGAGGGAAGGGGTCATGGGGTGTCCTTGGGAGCCCCGAGATCTGTACCTGCTGCTTACTCAGCCATTGCTCCCCCACCCCCCCACCCCCGCCCCACGACACCTCTCTTCCAAGCTGATGGGAACAAAGCCACCGCAAGTTTCCAGTTGTAAAAACTGGGGAGGGGCCATCAAGAACAAAGATCAAGGCTTCGGATTTTCCATGACACTTGCACAGGGGCGGGGAGCACCAGGCCTATTTGGCACAGTTGCCTCTGCCCAGGTCCACTGGGAAGCAGGAAGCTGCCATGGGGGCACGGGGTAGTGCCTGCCTCACCACACGCGGTGCCCTCTCCTGGAGCGGCCATGGCAGGAGCAAAGCTGACTGCCCTGCAGGCTGCCTGTACTGCGTGTCCCGAACTCTGGGCCTTCCCAGCCCCAATTCCTCCCAGTTCTCTCAGACCAGACAGCATCAGAGGCCAGGAGCTCACCCAGCAGCCGCTGAGCCCGCAGCACTAGGCAGAGGTCAAGGCTCAGGAGGGAGAAAGGGAAGGAGACAGAGACAGCGCACAGGAGAAGGGAGTGTGGACTTTGGGGTGGATGGGATTGTAGGGTAGCTGGAAGTCAAAAGGCAGCTGGAACCGGGCTGGCTCCCAGGGTCAGGCCCATCTCTGCGTCCTGCTGCACCATGCCCCCCACCTCAGGAAGACTGGGGGAGCTGGGTTACAGAGGAGTGAACCCCATTAGACACATGATGGTGCATCTTTTTGGTGGAGTACTCTTTAGCTGTTAAAAAAAAGTGAAATGAATCTATATAGACTGACAGGGAAGATGACCAAGGTATAGTCAGTGAAAAAAAGTTGAAAAACAATATGTAGATTCTGATACTATTTTCTTAGAAATAATTATTTTTAATGAACAACTATTAATTAATAACTGTTGTCTTTAGATATGTGTATCTAAATAACTATTTGTGCTTAGAAAGAAGTATGGAAGGATACATGCTGAAATGTTAAAAGAAATTATGTCTGGGATCATTTGGATTAGAATTAGAAAAAAGGAGAGACTTTTGTATTAGAAATTTCTGTAACAACAATGAATAATCAAAAAAAAAAAGACGTGGGGGATGGTTGCAAGCAGTCCAAGTGTGCAGATAGAGCCGGGTGCACGGACATGCCAGGTACACAACTCACACACCTGTGCTCACACCAACCACACCTGGGCCACAAGGAGGACCCTGCTGGTAAGTCTGGCAAAGACTTGGGCACATACCTGGTTCAGGCATATCCTCCTGGTCCCAAGCTGCCTTAGCATGTGTCAAGCAGGGCCCTTTCTAGGCATCCATCCCATCCCAGATGGACTTCTAGCTCCTTCTAGCTAGAGGGTACCTTCCCTAACTTCCAGCTACTCTCCCCTGGGCCTCCATCCTTTCTTGCCAGGTTCCCAAACAGCCAGGCCCTAGGGAGTCAGGAGAGACAACAAATCCAGGAGGGAAGCACCTGGCTTGGCTGTGAAGAGGGCCTCCCCCTTCTCTGGGCACTGGGGAGCCACTCTGCTCTCCGACATTCCAACACCAGGGTTGTCCCAGGGATTCTGATTTTACTAAGAAACCACCCCAGGCATCAGCCAATCCAAATATCCTCCTGGTTTTCCACTTACTGGTTGGGTGGCCCTTGACTTGTTATCTAACCTTTCTGAGCCTCAGTATTCTCATCTGTAAAGTGGGAATAATAAGGTTACTGTGAAACTCAGAGATGATACTATCTAAGAGACTAAATGCTTTGGAAGATAAACAAGGAAATGATGATCACAAAAGTCAGGAGACAGTTCCCTCTGAGGCGGAGGGGCGGGGCTGATGAAGGAGGCACATAGGACTTCCGGGGTGCTGATGGTACTCTATTTCTCGACCTGGCCCGTGGAAACATGGGTGTATGATTTAAATTATTTATTAAACTTTACATATATGCTTAATAGAAATCTTACTTTTCTTACTAAGAAAAAAATGCTTTGCAAGGTTTCGTGTTCTGCATAAACGTACAGTTGTATTAAGAAGTACAAATTCCCATTTGTGCCCTATGAGCAGCCTCTGGGACTTGAAATTTTGCTGTGGTCCAAGTTAGCCAGAGGTAAGGATCACCTAATAAGCAGCAATTTCAGTTATAAGTTTAGGCCTGTGTTGTCTTCCTCGCCAGGGGAGACCTGAGGGCAGACGTGCCTCTAGGGTGTGCGGGATTAGGGGAGATGCCTCGAAGACAGCTGTCACTCCACTCACAGTCCTGAGCCGACTCTTCCCCATGGGACCTTGCCCCTGCAGACTGCTGAGCACTGCGGGCACATCCTCCCACCCAGACTTCCTGGCCAGAGTAATCCTCACTCCGCAAAGAGCAAAGCGCTCTGAAACCCAGACCACCTACTCTCCACCCCCACCCACCACCCCGTACTCCTCAACAGCCTGGCCACTTCCTTGGTCCTCAGGCCCAGCCATTTCCTGCTCTCGCCTGAAAATCAGCCCCCCCCCCCCAATTCCCAGCCTCTCCTACTCCTGCTCCTTGCTCCCAAGACTGCAAGGCCCTCTGCTCCTCCCGCAACAGCTCCTCAAGGCTCCAGAGCTCAGTCTGTACAGGGGCATCAATGTCCTTACGGGCTGTGACTCCAGTGGAGGGAGTCCTCAGGAGGAACTGGCGTGGAGGGCACGACCTCCCTGCCCACCCAGGCCTGAGACCCCATGCTCCGCCCCCATACACACACCCAGTGGCACCGGGCATCTCTCAGGGCTGAGCCCACCCTGCCATCAGAGGCCACAGGAATTTCCATGTGGGTCTGGCCAGGGCCACTGCCTAGTGACCGTCAGTTCCCTACCCCCACATCTGACTTACTCCCTGTCTCTTTCTGACTTGGCTTCTGTTTGACTCTATGATTTACTTTCTCTGCCTGAATCCCTGAATTTCTGTGGGTCTCTGTCTCAGCAATCCTCCCTGGCCAGCACAGGGGCGGCGCAAAACTTCCATCCGTGTCGGGGGCAGCCCATGGCCCCTGCTCCTGGCCCTTGGCCTGGGCCTCTGCCAGCTGGGAAGGTGGTCTCTGGCTGGGGCCCCACCCCCCAGTGGGGAGGTAACTAAGGTGAGGGTTTTGGAAAAGAGCCCGCAGGCCTCAGAGGCAGAGGAGAATGGAGAGGGAAGAGGCCTCTGATGAAGCTGGAGTTGTGGGAGGATGGCACTTCTCTCGGAAGTTGAGGAGCACGGGGTGTTGTTGGGGGAATGAGAAGCCCCTGAGGGAACGGGGGGCTCTCCTAGATATTGTGTCATCAATGCTGAGAAGGAAGTCGAGCTCTGGAGAAAAACAGGTCTTGGGTGAAATAAAGACGGGTTTTAGGGATAGGTGCTGATAGTAAGTTCTTTCCAGTGTCTAACCTCAATCCTGCCTGCTGCAGAGCAACTCTTTCTGTCTGTTTACTTCTTGCATCTTCAGAGTTCATGCGAGCCATAAAGCGAAAGCCGACGCAAGAGATGCTTGTGAGCGTCAGCGAGGCTCCTCAGCCTGGGGAGCCACCAGGGTGTCCCCTCCTCCCCCCAGTCACCTGATAGCTCCTCAGCCCTTGGCATGACCTGGAGACTGAGCTGTGGGCAGTGGCAGCTTCAAGTCACTTAGACAATCTTCCTTTCACTAGTTTATTTATTATTCTTTTCCCGCCTCTCCACCCCTTCCCCACCAGCTGCTTAAAATATTTTTTCAGACAGAAAAATCCAACCACAGCTGGAAACCAACCCTAAAGTTAGTGGGGAATGTGGGAGCTGCCAGGGAAAGTTGCTGGAGTCGGGGCGGGGCTGTGAGAGGAAGGGCCCCAGCCACAGAGACAACCTTGCTCTGCAGGGGACCCGGTGGCAGACCACGGAGAGGGCATTCGGGTCCCATCATTGCTCCACAAACAGTCTGCAAGGACCCACTGTGGGGGGTGACACAAATTGTCTTAAGTAAAAGAGGGGGACGCTCCCCTCAAGGAGCTGTGGGATTAAGGAGAAGGTAGGGCACCGACAGGAACATACCAATGACAACAGCCTCCACTGAGACAGGATTTCCTACGCACAAGGTGCTGGTCTAAGCACTTCACATGCATCCACTCACTCAAAGCCTTATCAATCCTGTGAGGAGGTACTATTGTTCTCCCCATCTCACGGAGGAGCAGACTGAGGCATGTGGAAGTTAAGGAACTCACACACCACCATACAACTGGTATAGCAGTCGGGCTCTATGCCCTGTGGGTTCCAGAATCCAAGCTCTCAGTCACTGAGGGCTAGGCTGCCTCTCCAGGATTACACAAGGGGAGAGAAGTATAAACAAATTAACATGAGATGGTCCCTGACAGGAGGTCAGGACAGAAGTGCTTCATGGAGGAAGTAACATATGTTCCTTCTGGAAGGAGAACGGGGATTGAGGGACTAAGGTCAGTGGCAGGGCCATAGCCCTAAGAGAAGAGAAAGTGGAGGCAGGAGCAGACGCAGAAATAGGACCCAAGAGGCCCAGCTCCCAAAGTGTGGCGCCCATCACGCAAGAGGCTGTCTTCACAGCAGCCCAGTACTGAGAGGAGAGGGATGCCAGGCCGCCATTGTGGACAGTGATCGGATTCATGGTCCATCTCTCCAGCACCTGCGGCTGCCTCTCACCTCTGACGCCCCCCTTACCCGCCCAGTTCTCTCACTCTCACTCTTTGTACTGTCCCCTTGCCCATAAGGAGGGCTGAAAGACAAAACAAGAATACTCAAAAACTCTTTTTTATACAAATGTTTGGGGCCATTTAATTTAGACAAAAGTCACCAAGCTATCTTGGTCAGGATGGATGGCCCACTAGAGTGACCACATAGCCGTGTGGCCCAAAGACCCCAAGAGATAGGATGGTGGGTCATTGGACCAGATTCTTCTCCCTGCCCTGCCTCTACTTGTCTCTGCGACCTTTACCAGGTCACCTGGCGTCTCTGGGCCTCAGTTCTCTCCCTGGATCTGTCTGCTGTGCTCCCTTTCAGATCCAAAAGTCCCATGAGCTGAGAGTCCTCTGAGTCCTACTGGGTCCTCTTCTCCACACCTATGGACTTGGAATGACCAGCTGGGGGGATGCTCAAAGCTAAGGCAAAGATGGTGACAATACTGCCAGGACACCGGTCTAGCTATTCTCCAGTATGCCTTCAACTGTAAGCTTCTGAGGGCCAGTGGATAGGGCATCATGATCTTGATGATGGCTCTGATTTATTGAACGCTTACTACCTGCCAGGCACTCTCCTACGAGGCTGTCAGGGAAGAACTTATTCCATCATTTTAACCATGTTACTCATGAGGAACCTGAGGCACAGAAGGCATTAAGGTCAGTGCCCAAGGTCACAGAGCAGGGAGAGGCTGAGCCAGGATTCCCATGCAGCCATCTGGCTCCAGAAGCCACTGGCAGGAGGCAGGTGCAGGGCTTCCAAGGAGGACGGGGAAGCACCTGGAGGGCAGGGACTATGTCCTGTTTGTCACTGTCTCCCAGGGCCTGTACTCCCTGAAAGATTGGGTTGGCCTTGACTGGCATGGGGTAGAGCCAGGAGACAGAGCTGTGAGTTCTAACAAGTTGCTAGTGTTCAGGAATTTGTGCAGACTAGCTGCCTCCACGCCCATGATGTGAGGGGCTCTGAGCCCAATCCCAGGTCTGAACCAGTTAGGCCCTGACCATAGCCGCCAGCTGCAGGTCCCTAACTGTCCCAGGATGGGCTGCCCCCGGGCACCTCCAGATCCCAGGAGCGGGCTGCTTCCTGTCCCACCAGGCAAGGGCTGGCCAGCCAGTCCCAGGCCTGCTGCTGCAGTAACCCAGCTTTGGGTGGGCTCCTTCCTTTAGAAGCTGACCGCCTCCTGGACCCTTCTGTGGAGGGGAACAACCCCAAACCTCTGCAGGTTTTAAGGTTGAGCCTGGAGGGGAAGAGAACTTCCCGGGTGGAGGCCTCTGGTGCTGGGCCTCCCGCGCCCCCTGGCGGAAGGAACAGAGCTGTGCACGGGCCTGTACTGCCACATAAGTCCACCCTTCCCTCTCCTCTGCTGCCCTCTGTCCTCTCTCCTCCTGCCTCTAGTCATTCACCATGACTGCACAGCCACTGGGTACCAACACGTGCCATGAGATGGGGACACAGAATGTGTCCTGTGACTATGACACTGTCCCTGCCCTAAGGTGCTCCCCACCCCACTCATTCACCCACCTCACTCAACAAAATATTTAGGGAGCTCCTACTCTCTTCCAGGCTTTCTTCTAGGCTCCGGGGATCACCCCTGCCCTTGGGGAGTTTGCAGTCTAACAGGACATCCACCCTGGTTCAGAAGGCAGTTACCGTAGAGCGGGGAGAGCCCAGGGGCTGGAGACGAGTCCAGCGGACTGGTGGGACGGCGCTGCGCTGATGCAGAGGGGCATGTGTACAGGGAAGGGGATGGCAGGAGATCAGTGTGCAGGAAGACTGCTGAGTGGCATCTGGGCGAGGCTTGCATGGCTGTGTAGGATCTCTCTGGGTGCAGGAAATGGGGCGTGGAGTGGGGTGGGGCAGGGAGAAAAGAATGTCCTACAGAGAGGACAGAACGAGCAAGCACATACACAGCCAGCGTGTTTAGGGAGGTGCAAATAGTCTTCTGTGGTTGGAGTGTGTGGTGAGCGGGAAGAAAGCAGCAGGAGGGTGGAAAGGGCCTTGCAAGCTTTGGAAGGGGGTTGGGTCTTTTCCTGAAGCCCTTGAGGAGCCTCTGAAGGTTTTAAGAAGCAGAGTGATAGGATTTCCGTTTGCATTTTATTAAAGGACCACAAGACTAGACCACTCCCTCAATGGAGCCTGGAGGAAGAGCCGGAAGGGCAGGTGGCCGGAGATGGAGTGGTGTTCCTATTCCAGCTGTGTGACACTGGACAGGACGCTTCACCTCTCTGAGCCACGGAGGCCCCGTCCATTAAATGGGGGTGTTGATACCTCGTCTGCAGAGTTGTTGAGAGAACTAAACATGAAGCTAGTGCCTACTACAGTGCCTGACACATAACAGATACTCAGGGAACGATTACTATTTTCAAAGCCGGGAAACCTACTAAGAAGGCTGTTGTATTGCCTCGGCAAAAGATGGGACAAGGCCTGACTGTAGATGGAGAGGGGAAGATGCCAAGAGCTCTTTCGGACAGTTGACTTTCGGGATGGGATTGAGTGTGGATTTTGTTTTTCTCAAATCCTCTTGAGGCTCACCTCTACCGTCTGTCCTCAAGCTCTGCCCTGTGGCTCCCTCACTCCTCACCCACAGTTTTTACTGCCTGCTTTGCACAGGGCATCCCCTCATTCACAGCTTGTCCCTCTTCTATGCGTGCGGTGGGTCTCCGACAGAGGCTACTGGGGGTGGAGGCACAATGCCCAGCACAGCTGCACACGCAGATAAGAGCTTAACTGCAGTTTCTGACAACAGCCAGGTGTGGATCTGTTTGGCCACGAGTTTTGTCCCTGAGGCTGGCACAGGCGGGGAGAGAGGCAGCGCTGGGGGAGGTTAACGAGGAAGACTGGCCAACTCCTGCTCAGGTTCCATCCAACACTCACTGAGGAGTTCAAATCCAGCACGCCCACCCTTGGCTTCCCCAGTTCCCCAGCCTAGGCAACTTCCTCCCACACCCGGCCTGCGGGTGTCAGCTCCCCACACAGTTCCCATTCAGGAGGTCCAAAACTTCCAGGCAGGGGTGCCCAGGGGCGACAAGTCCTGTAGGGGTGGAAGCCGCACGGGGTACATCGCGTGTGTATAGCGGACACACAGGTGTGACTCACTGCGTGTGTACCTCGAAGGTTGTCAGCGGCGGCAGAGGGGCTCTTGGCATTTACTAAGGCCCAAGGCCTCCACAGCCATCACGAGGGCCCTGGGGACAGTTTTACCAGTGTTTGTTTTAAGACGTTAGCTTGTGTTTTGGTTTTCCCTGTACGACAGTCCTGCCTTCCAAAGAGATAATGGTCCTTTGGGTTTCTTTGATGTCTGTGGGGTGGAAATCGTTCTTAAAGGATTGCTTTAAGCAAATGCCCTCTACTGTCTTTATTCAAGGGCTCAGCTCACTGGAGAGATGACACGGGTGTTCTTGAAGTGCCGCTGAGGAGAGGGGGAACCATGGGGAGAGCAGGGAGAGATGCAGGAAAGGGAGCCTGCAGGAGGGTCTGTGAGGATTTGAGACCCCGGCCCTGGCATCGCTGTAGGGAACGGCTGCACTATGCCTCAGGCCTGCTGGTCCCTGGGCACCAGCTCTGCCAGCCCAGGCAAAGACGCCCGGGCCCCAGGGAAGCAGTCACATCCCCCAAACCAGAGGCCTGTGGCGCACTGTACGAGGATGAGAGAGCATGACATGGTGGTGGCCTGCTTCCTGGGCTCAGAGAAGCAAGTACCAACTCTTTCACATGCCTTAACTTCAAGCAAGCTCACTTGTGTGTGGAATAAAGGGAGCAGAATGAAGACCCACCAAAAGGGAGAAGAATGAAGCGCTCCCAGCTCTACACCCTCAGCCTCTGTGTCAGTGCAGAGGGAGGCTGCCAGAGTCCCAAACATTTCCCTGTACGGTCCTGGCCCAGGGTGTGTGTGGGGGGTGGGTTCGGAGCAGAGCAGAGCTGGTCCCCTGCCTCCCCCTCTCCCTCAGGGCCTCTTCTGCTCTCAGCATGGGCGGCCAGGGCTACCTAGAGCACATGGAGACATGGAAGAGGCTGGGCATGCAGGGACCCCCAGCTGGCCCTGCTCTACCCTGGCCCACCTGGAGCGCCCCAGTGAGCTCATGTCTGCAGTAACCCCACTGCTCATAACCAGGATGGTGAGACAAAGCTGGAAGGCAAAGGTGAGAAGTGATGTGTGTCTCCTCAGGAATGTGCTGCCCAATTAAAACCGCCTCCCAGATGGCACGGGCGGATGCTGGGATTACTCCCCCAGGCTGTGCCGGTCAGCCTTCAGGCTGAGCCATTCCGCAAACATTTACTGACAGCCTACTATGCAGGTGTTGAGCTGGGTGCTGGGGAGACAAGGAGATACGAGAGCCACGATGGAGAGCATAGTCTATCTGTACCAGACCCACTTTGGAAGCTGACTGTGGGAAAGTCTCAGGGGTTCTGCTGATTAGGTCCCCAGGACCCCTTCACAGCCCCTACCCACCCAAAGTCCTTTCTACCCTCACCACAGGCCCAAGTGCTTGGCCCATTCCCTTCTCTTTTTGAAGCATCCACAGCCCTCCATCTTCCTCTGGTCTCCACCTCCTCTTAAGCTGGTGTAAATCAGGCTGCTGCCTCTTCAGTGTCCCTACTCCTGGGACAGCCGGGACCTTCTGTAACATCCATCTGTAGTGTGGACATCAGTCCTTGGCAGGGTTCCAACAGAGGCCTCAAGGTGAGGCAACACCGGTGACAAGAGGGTGGGCTCATTCCCCAGATTCCCCAGGTACATTCCCTATCAGAAGTGGGTCCTGGGGCGCCTGGGTGGCTCAGTGGGTTAAGCCTCTGCCTTCTGCTCAGGTCATGATCTCAGGGTCCTGGGATTGAGCCCCGCACTGACCCCCACTCTGCTCCTTGGCTCTGAATTCCTACTTGCCCATGTTGTAGTCAGAGCTGTGCCCAATCCCTTCCCCCCACAGCAAGTCCGAATTGCGACTGTCCTTATACCCATTCCCATGGCCCCCTTTAGTAAAGTCGGCCTTATGGTCTTTCACAAGTGTCATTCACTATGTCTTTTTCAGCTCCTCTTACTCTAAAGGCTCAGTGGACTGACTGACCAGCAGTTGGGCACGGGGCTAGACAACAGGAGCACGCAGCCTGCCCCACATAATAAGGAGAGAGATACAGAGGTGTCGGACCTCGGAGGTCGCCAGCTTCACTCCTCATTTTCGCTCAATTATGAATCTCCTCTCTCTCCAGCATCATCTTAAGCAATGTCACCTGCTTAATGTCTGCCCTCTGCTGCAGGCTAAGCTTAGCCTGGTAGTTCGTACAAAGAAACCCACCCTTTTATTTTTTATTTTTTAAAAGATTTTATTTATTTATTGGACAAAGAGAGAGAGAAAGAGAGCACAAGCAGGGGGGAAACCCACCCTTTTGAAAGTGTTCTCTAACCCCTTCCATGCATGCCTTCGTGTGTGTGGACGACAAGGAATGCGACGCCTAAAAGCAGCAGAAGGGCAGTTTCCATGTCTTCTAAGCATCTTTACACCCTCTGCGTCCACACTGCCCCTGTGCTCAAACAGCAGTTGAGAATGGCTTTGGCAGCCGCAGGCTCCTTCCTCGTCCCCAGGCAGAGGCAACGCGCCTCCAGACACTTGACTCGGGCACCTCCCAGCCTTTCTGAGGAAGCGGAGCGTCGCCCTCTCTCCCAGTCCTCCCTCTCTCCCCCAGTCGGCTCCGGGAGCAGCTCTCCACCGCCCTCCGCCAGCTGGGTTCCGAAGAGCGCATGCGCGAGCGTACACCGGCGTTTCCCCCACCCGGCCCCCCCTCCACCTCCTTCCCGGCGCGGCAGGTCTTCCGGCGCGTGCGCAGCGAGTGCGGGCAGCTGCGAGGACTGAAGAGCAAGTAAACCTGCCGGCGGGGGCAGGTAGCTGCGGGTGCGGCCCGGAGAGGAGCTGCCAGGAGTCGGCGCCCTGCAGGTCTGGGGACGTCGGCGTTCGCTCACGCCTGGGCGACTCTGGTGGGCCCGGAGCGTCACTCTGTCAGGGGGCGTGACCTGAGCCCGCCTCCCGGGGCTGGGAGTGGAGGGGGATGGGGAGCTCCAAGGCCTGTTGTTGATTTGGGGCTTGTTGTTTGTCCGGGAAGGTTTTCTCGGGGAGAGAGCACAGAGTTTGCACAGAGTAGTGGACGGGAAGGGGCGAGGCTGGGACCTGGTGGGAGCTGGGGTGCGCCGAGTCCCCGGGCCGCGAGGAGCTGGGCAGGTTGGCGGAGGGGCTGCTGTTCCTCTGGCTTTATGTAGCAGGTGGGAGGGAGGTGGGGAGCATGGCTACAAAATGATGTTCCTGGTAGAAAACGTGCAGGAGTTTGACATCACAGACGGCAGTTTGGTCATTTTTGTATTTTCACTTTTCTCAGACGAAGATGCAGTTTCCTCTTTCGTGGCTCGGTGGGGCTACTAACCTGCATTCGCTTGCCTCTGTATGTCCTAGGACATGACACAAGTGGCACATCCCGGCCATGGGGTCCCAGCATTCCACCTCTGCTCGCCCCTCTTACTGCAAGCGGAAGAAAGAGAACAGGGAGGATCTGCTGGCCGACAGGGAGCAGGAAGAAGCCATCGCTCAGTTCCCATATGTGGAGTTCACCGGTCGAGATAGCATCACCTGTCTCACGTGCCAGGGGACAGGCTACATTCCGACAGGTGAGAGGCTTTGGTAATCATGGGAAGGCTTCCCAAGGTACACACAGGGCTTCTCCCATCTCCCAGGCAGATCTTTGCTTCTAGGCAGTACTGTCATAGTCAGAGACAGTGCCCTGGACAGGAGCTAATTGAGCTGACCTGATAAATTTGGGTAGGTTCCACAACTTCTGTTGGGCTCCTTATATCTGAAAGCCCTTCTTTACTTCCACTCTTTTGTTCTTTGTTTCCTTGCTTTGGAACATTCAGTTTGCTTTACGCTGTGGGATCTGTTGACAGACCCATCTCTTTATTGCTCTCACTCATAAGGCCTGGCACAGCTTTGTAGGGGAACCATCTTGGAAGCTTCTTTTCAAGGAAGCAGGTAGTAAATCATTAACAGCCTAAGGTCTGGAAATATTTCAAGTGGGGAGAGAAAAACACATGCTCAGGAGTGGTGCCTCCACTAAGGACAAGATCATGGGTCACTAAGTTGGCCCTCAGAAAGCCTTAGCAGTTTGGATGGAGAGTCACAGGTGTTTGCAGCTGGTAGGAACCCTAGAAACTATCCATTTCATAGGACATGCCTTCCTGTGACAAGTGAGGAGACAGTGGCCTAGGGAGGGAACGACTACTTCCCCAAGGCCATTGGCCATGGGGTAATACTAGAACAGGAACCTAGATTGCTCAACCTCCATGTCACTGTCCTGGTAGGATTAATATTTTGCAATTTGTGGCACACTCTCTAGATTTGTTTCTTGTTCCTTAGGCCCAAAATGTGAAACCTGTATCACAGAAATGTCTAATTCTAGGCAAGCATGTGTTGCAGCAGGTTGATGTGTGACATAAAGGAGAGTTCCGTCAGTGCGTGGGATTTATTTTTATACCAAAATAATTGTTCGGTTCTTTCCTAGAACAAGTAAACGAGTTGGTGGCTTTGATCCCACACAGTGATCAGAGACTGCGCCCTCAGAGAACGTGAGTTTCATGCCTCTCACCTATCAGTACCTACTTCTGTCCTTTCCCTAGTCCCATATATTTATGAGCACCAGCTAACTTTTTGAAAACTTTTATGATCTATTCTTGTAAATTCTCCATTTCCTTTAATACTATGTGCTCAAGCAAGAGATCTCTGCCACATCACAGTCTGGGGTTATGGAAACTACTAGAAACATTCTAAGGGCCAAGTGAAAGAGTTGACTTGGAAGGTTTTGGAGAACAGGGGTATCATGGGAGGTGAGGAAATGTTTCTGTCCTCGGAGCTCCTCTCTTCAGCTTCTCTCCCCAGATGACAGCATTCAAATGGGTTTTCAGAGGCTTCTCCCCACTCCACTCATTCCTCCCTGGTTTGTGGTTCCTGGCTCTCTGTACTTTCCCCTTGCCCTCATTCCTGGTTTTGCATTTTATCTTAACTAACTGGACCTTGATATCTGACTGCCCATCCCGTCATGTGCTGTGTCATTCCAGCAAGCAGTACGTCCTCCTATCTGTCCTGCTCTGTCTCCTGGCATCTGGCTTGGTGGTTTTCTTCCTGTTTCCACATTCGGTCCTTGTGGATGATGATGGCATCAAAGTGGTGAAAGTCACATTTAATAAGCAGGACTCCCTTGTCATCCTTGCTATCACGGTAAGATGTAGGGCTTTGCTTCCCAGATCGTGCACCTGCAAGTTTTGGACCCAGAACATTCATCCTTGTTTTCTCACTTGCCTTGATGCAGGCCACCCTGAAAATCAGGAACTCCAACTTCTACTCAGTGGCAGTGACCAGCCTGTCCAGCCAGGTTCAGTACATGAACACAGTGGTTGGCACATATGTGACCACTAACGTCTCCCTCATTCCACCTCGGAGCGAGCAACTGGTATGCTGTTCTCTTAGGGTCCTTGCTCCACGGGCTTCAGAGAGGAGGAGTAGGGGACTCTGGGATGCTGTAGCCTCATGACTTTGCTTTCTGTTTCATTTGCATTGGTAGGAACTGGTTGGTGAGGAAGATTTGACATGCCCTGTAATTATGAGAAAGTAGGAGAAAAATCAGCATTTAAGTGTTAGGGGAACAAAAGAATTTTTAAGAGCAAACAATTTGCTACAAATCAAGAAGAGGAGGTATTACAGTCTGAGGTCTCTTGGCCCCTCAGAAGGGAAGGGGTTGCAGACATTGTTAGAGGGACACAGTCTGTGTCAGGGACCATCACGGGGAAGTATTTTATATGTGATAGAAGAATGCTCCCAGGTCTTTGGATTGCCGATAATAGTACTGTTCTGTGTCAGGCAGGCCTGCCTGGCCAGAGACTGATGCTGGTGTCTTATTTTCAGGTGAATTTTACTACGAAAGCTGAGATGGGAGGACCATTTTCCTATGTATAGTAAGGACAGTGTTTGTTCTCTATATGTGTGCTCTCTGCTGGATGAAGGGGTTTCGGAGTGTACTCCGTTGATTGGGGCCAGTCCTCCCTTAAGTCCCAGGCTTTGGCCTGTGGGTTCCCTAAGCTTTGGCCATCTTGAGGTTTATTTGGAGGATGTGTTGTTGGATAAACGACTGAGGTGCTGGAATTTCTAAGAGAACTGTAAGCCACCAGAAACATCTCCAAGCTCCAGCATTTCTGTGGTGGGTCTGAAAAAAACCAAAAAGTATTCTGATGTGGAGGGGTGCATGGACACTGTGGGGACTCCGAGCCAATGAGCCTTGGCAGCACTTAGGTCAGAAGGGAAGGGGAAGGTAGGGGCCCCAGGTAGGGCTGACCATGTAACTCAGCACTCTTCTGATGATTCTTTTTCTTTTCTTTTTTCTCTTTTCCTTTTTTTTTTTTTTTTTAAACCAAACTGTCTCCCTGTTTGCTGTTCGGTAGCTTCTTCTGCACATTGCCCGATATCCTGGTGCACAATATAGTGATCTTCCTGCGGTACGTGGCCCTTCTCCCTGTCCCCTTGGCCTTTGTGTTTGCGTCTGGACCATCAGGCCGTGTGACCTTACCACGTCTGCTCGGGAGGTGCTGTGTGAACCACAAGGCAGAGGCACCTAACCAAAGAGGGGACACCCAGTGTCTTACAGGCACAGATAGAGTAGACCCTTGGGTATCCCCTAGATGCAGGGTCCAAATCACAAATCTCCAGATTCGGAGTTGGCCGCTAGAGAGTTTTCTCCATGAAGTTGGGTCTAATTTTGTGATCCCTTTAGGATCCTAATGAGACTAGTAAAGAATTGAAAAGCTTCTCAAGGTGTAAGGACTGAGCATTTGGCCAGCTTGCTTTCTGTCCACACAAATTACTCTGTGTCATGGGTCTGCAGGGTCTGGCCTAGAATCTTGACCGCGGAATCTACAGATAAGAAGCACCTGCTGCGGGCGTGTGACATGTAGGGTTAGAGCAGGGTTTCTTAGCCTCAGCAAAGGATTCACAGTTCTTTGTTGTCAGGAACTGTCCTTTGCACAGCAAGACATTTTACAGCATCCCGGGCCTCTGCCTGCTAAGTGCCAGGACCAGTCACCGCTTCCCCTCACCCTCAGTTGTAACACCCCAGAATGGCTCCAGACAATGCCAGAAGTTTCCTGTGGGGTAAAATTGTCCTGAGTTTAGAATCACTTCTTGAGAAAGTCACCTCGTGATAGAGCCTTTCTGTGAATGTATGAAATTCTGGTCTCCTTGTTACATAACCATGAAGATACACATCTGGGGCCCTTGGATTTTGTTGCCTGAGCTTGCAAGAAGTTATTTAGGCAATTTTTCTTACTTTGTCTCAAAAACAGAATTTATTCTTCTTGGGTTTTTTTTCCCCCCTTAGAACTTCAGTGAAGATTTCATACATTGGCCACATGACCCAGAGTTCCTTGGAGACACATCACTATGTGGATTGTGGAGCAAATTCCACGGCTGTTTAGAAACTGCTCTTGGTTCTTCCATGGCAGCACCTGCCAGAAGAGACAACATCTGTTCCCAGGGACTGAGTTTCATACCTACCCCAGGTGGTAAAAGTAGAGGAGAAGTTGTTTCACTTAATCCCCAGCAGACATCCTTCTGCCCCTTGCGGGGAGAGCTCCTCTCTGTGGCGCCACCTGTGTTTCCCAGAACCAGCAGAATTACTGCCCAGTGCCTAGCCTGTGCCCAGCAAATAGTAGGCACTCAGCAAGTTTGAAGAATTGAATTCCAGTCTTTTCAGGGCATTACGCACTGAAACCCTACGGTGGTTCTAGGTTAGCAGACCGTGGAGTGACGTGAAGGTTGGACTTTTCGGGCAGCTGCAGAATGGTCTCACTCGTCTGCACAGAAGAGGCAGCAGAGCGAGAACGTTTGAATGCTTAAGAAAGCACAGACCATTTAATAGGGGAAATTTTTTCACCTGTTCACAAATGCCTAGGAACTTCAAAACAAAAAAAACCCACAAGTTTTTCCTGTAGAAAGTTAAAATTGTTTTTACCAAGAGTCTATGTGAGGCTTGATTACCCTTCATCCATTGGCTGGAACATGGATTGAGGATTTGGTAGAAAAATAAACCCGGCTTTTGATTCATCTGCATCTCCTCTGATTGCCTGGATGTCTTAGGAGCCACCTCCGGGGGACTAGAATAGTTGCCTGCTAAGTGGGTCAGCACAAGATGGGAGGGAGGAAGAGGAGCCTGACTGCCCTGTCCCCGTGAGCTCCCTTCGGCCACAGCAGCTTTGCTTCTCTCTCCATCTGGCCCGCATGGTGACAGGCTGCCCCCCTGCTCTCCCAGGACAGAGCGCTTCGCTCTGTGGGTAGGGCAGACTCCTGCCCAGTGAAGCTTGCTTTCCTGCGGAGGAATAACTTCCTCCATCAAGGGGCTATAGTGCTAAGAAGACATGGTCTGAGGCTGAAAGCTCCTTGATGGGTGGCCACCCTCTTGGCGCCCAGAGAGTGGGCTGCAGCCCCATGACGGCAGCGAATCCTGTTGAGTAGCTTGAGCAGTTATGTGTCAGAACTAGGCTGAGCTGGGCTCCTTAACAAGCAACAGATGAAGGCAGGGAGTCTTAGTTTCTGTTCCCATTCCTGTCACTCAATATTTGCCTCATGATTTTTGCACTCTGAATCTTCCAACGATGGTTAAGGTTCATGATTCTTTGGCTGATGTTGACCGTATCTGAGTAACCCAAAACTGAGGGTTGAAAGCTGAGCTTTAGCCCTCTCGCGGATCCTTCCTCGGTGTGTTCGGACGGGATAGTGATGTCTGTCGGGTGCAGCGGGACGGGAGCGCGTCGCCGGTTCTGAGAGCACTGTCCCAGCCAGAGTGTGCCCTGAACTCACGAAGATGTTCACAGATGTCTTCTCTTTCATTTTCCCGTTTCCCAGATGGCCTCTTGCCCATTTTTCGTGTAATTTTGAAAAGGTTACTCCGTTCTGAGTCATTTTATGGCCACGTGCCTTAGTAACATTTCTACTACATGGTGCCTTGGAATTCAGCTATGATATTCAAATGAGAGCACTTAGAATTTAAACACATCTGACTACATAATGCTATATGAATTCTTGTGCCTATTTATATCCCTGGCATCTCAAATGACACTGTGGGATGTTCTGCCCAATTTTATTATGCTATCTGTCAATTACTGAGTAAATGCGTATAATTTGCTGTCAGCAGCACCAAAATGGAAGGGCAAGTGGTTGGCTTGGGCGTCATTGCTGTCTCTATTGTTTTTCTAGTGTACTGAGATTTGGAGAGAATATGTTTCTTAGAGGTCAGGCTTTATTAGAGATCTCTGTAGTTTCTGGCTTGGCCTGTATTCTAATCTTTCTTGTTCTAAACTACTTCTGTGTCACCTGGTGGAAATCTCTCTTTGTTCACTTACTCAAGCCAGAAAACTTTATTGAGCACCTGCTGTATGCCAAGGATGGCGTTTTGTCTGATGCATTTTATCAAGAATCATAGCTAGAAGTTATCTGCCACAAGCTTTTGATATTTACCAGACCCCATATAGGCCACAGTTTACCTCACCAGTCTATTCTGCAACCCCAGTTTTCCCAGAACAGGATCCCCGAGATCCCTGGATTAGCTCTTCTAGGAACTCCAGCCTCGGGTGTAAACCAAATTATTTTAAAAGTTCTGTCTGTTCGGTGGGACCCTGGCTGGCTCAGTCGGTAGAGCATGCGACTCTTGATCTCCGAGTCATGAATTCAAGTCCCACATGGGGTGTAGAGCCTACTTAAAAAAAAAATAATAATGAAAATAAAAGACTGAGCCTGTTTATAAAAGCTCTACATGAATCTAAAGGGTCCCAAATACTTCCTCTTGGCCAAGTAGTTCTTACTCTTTGCCTTTTTCAGTAAGGTTCTGTGTTTTAATTTCAGCATAGTTAACATACGGTGTTCTGTTCATTGTAGGTGTACATTAGTAGTGACTAACCCTTCTGTACCTCACTGAGTGCTTACACTGAGTGTACTCTTCACTTGTTTCACCTGTTTCCCCCATCCCGCACCCATCTCCCCTCTGGCAACCAACAGTGTGTTCTCTATAGGTCTCTGTTTCTTGCTTTCTCTCTTTTCCTTTGCTTATTTGTTTTATTTCTTCAAATCCACAGATGAGGGAAGTCACATGGTATTTGTCTTTCTCTGACTTATTTCACTTTGCATTATTCTAGCTCCATCCACGTTATTGCAAACGGTAAGATTTCATTCTTTTCTGTGGCTGAATAATACTCCATTGTTTATATAGACCACATGTTCTTTATCCATTCATCAGTCAGTGGACACTTGGGCTGCCTCCATAATTTGGCTTTTGTAAATAATGCTGCAATCAATGTAGGGGTGCAAGTATCCCTTTGAATTAGTATTTTTGTATTTTGGGGTAAGTACCCACTCATGTGATTACTGGATCATGTGGTAGTTCCATTTTTAATTTTTGAAGAACTCTCATACTGTCTTTCACCGTGGCTGCCACAGTTTGCATTCCCACCAACAGTGCAAGAGGGTTCCTCTTCCTCCACATCCTCGCCAACACATGTTGTTTCTTAGGTTTTTGATGTTAGCCATGCTGTCAGGTGTGAGGTGATACCTCATTGTAGTTTTGATTTGCATTTCCCTGATGATGTGTGATGTTGAGCATCTCATGTGTCTGTTGGCCATCAGGACGTCTTCTTTGGGGAAATGTCTATTCATGTCATCTGCCCATTTTTTAATTGGATTATTTGTTTTCTGGATGTTGAGTTGTATCAGTTCTTTGTATATTTTGGATATTAACCCTTTATCAGAGACGTCATTTGCAAATATCTTCTCCCATTCTGTAGGTTGCCTTTTAGTTTTGTTGATTGTTTCCTTCACTGTGCAGAAGCTTTTTATTTTAATATAGTCCCTATAGTTT
Source organism: Mellivora capensis (assembly GCA_004024625.1). Taxonomy (NCBI): domain Eukaryota; kingdom Metazoa; phylum Chordata; class Mammalia; order Carnivora; family Mustelidae; genus Mellivora; species Mellivora capensis. The sequence continues at coordinate 50,933 of PISX010006599.1, read as the reverse complement.
TCTTTTGCTTCTGTTTGTCTTGCCTCAGGAGACCTATCTAGAGGAACGTTGCTATGGCCGGTGTCAGAGAAATTACTGCTTATGCTCTCTTCCAGGATGATTATGGTTTCAGGTCTCACATTTAGGTCTTTAATCCATTTTGAGTTTATTTTTGTTTATGGTGTAAGAAAATGGCCCAGTTTCATTCTTTTGCATGTAGCTGACCAGCTTTACCAACACTGTTTGTTGAAGAGACTGACATTTTCCCATTAGATATTCCTTCCCCTTTTGTCAAAGATTAATTGACCATATGTTTGTGGGTTTATTTCTGGGTTTTCTATTCTGTTCCATTGATCTTTTTTGTCTGTTATTGTGCCTGTACTATACTGATTTGATTACTACAAGTTTTATGAGTTGAAGTCTGGAATTGTGATACCTCCAGCTTGGCTTGGCTTTGTCAGAATTACTTTGGCTATTTAGGATCTTTTGTGGTTCCATATAAATTTTAGGATTGTTTGTTCTTTGAAAAATGCTGTTGGTATTTTAATGGAGATTGCATTAAATCTGTAGATTGCTTTGGGTAGTACAGACATTGTAACAATATCTGTGCTTCCAATCTATGCATGGCATATCTTTCCATTTCTTTGTGTTCTCTTCAATTTCTTTTGTCAGTGCTTTATAGTTTTCAGAGTATAGCTCTTTTACCTCTTTGGTTAAGTTTATTGCTAGATATTTTATTTTTCGGTGCGAATGTAAATGGGATTGTTTTCTTAATTTCACTTTTTATTGCTTCATTATTAGTGTATAGAAATGAAATGGCGGGATGCCTGGGTGGCTCCGTCGGTTTAGCATCTGCCTTCAGCTCAGGTCATGATCCCAAGGTCCTGGGATCAAGTCCCACATCAGGCTCCCTGCTCAGCGGAGAGTCGGCACCTCCCTGTCCCTCTGCCTCTCTCCCAGCTTATGCTCTCTCTCTCTCTCGCTCACTCACTCCCTCAAATAAATAAATAAAATCTTTAAAAAAAAAAAATGTAATGGATATCTATACATTGATTTTGTATCCTGTGACTTACCTGAATTCATTTATCAGTTCTAGTAATTTTTTGGTGGGGTGTTTAGTTTTCTGTATATAGTATCATGTCATCTGCAAATAGTGACAGTTGAATTTCTTCCATATCAATATGGATGCCTCATCTCTTTTTAAATTATTTTTCTAACATAGAATGTATTATTTGCCCCAGGGGTACAGGTCTGCGAATCATCAGGCTTACACATTTCACAGCACGCACCATAGCCTCCCCAATGTCCATAACCCAACCACCCTATCCCTATCCCACCACCCCCCAACAACCCTCAATTTGTTTTGTGAGATTAAGAGTCTCTTATGGTTTGTCGCCCTCCCGATCCCATTTTGTTTCATTTTTTCCTTCCCTACCCTGCATACCCCCCACTTTGCCTCTCAACTTCCTCATATCAGGGAGATCATATGATAATTGTCTTTCTCTGATTGACTTATTTCTCTCAGCATAATACCCTCTAGTTCCATCCACGTCATTGCAAATGGCAAGATTTCATTTCTTTTGATGGCTGCATAGTATTCCATTGTATATATATACCACTTCTTTTTTTTTTTTTTTTAAAGATTTTATTTATGTATTTGACAGAGATCGCAAGTAGGCAGAGAGGCAGGCAGAGAGAGAGAGAGGAGGAAGCAGGCTCCCTGCTGAGCAGAGAGCCCGATGTGGGGCTCGATCCCAGGACCCCGGGATCATGACCCGAGCTGAAGGCAGAGGCTTTAACCCACTGAGCCACCCAGGTGCCCCTATATACCACTTCTTTATCCATTCCTTTGTTGATGGACATCTAGGTTCTTTCCATAGTTTGGCTATTGTGGACATTGCTGCTATAAACATTTGGGTGCACATGCCCCTTTGGATCACTATATTTGTATCTTTGGAGTAAATACCCAGTAGTGCAATTGCTGGGTGGTAGGGTAGCTCTATTTTCAACTTTTCGAGGAACCTCCGTACTGTTTTCCAGAGTGGCTGCACCAGCTTGCATTCCCACCAACAGTGTAGGACGGTTCCCCTTTCTCTGCATCCTTGCCAACATCTGTCGTTTCCTGACTTGTTAATTTTAGCCATTCTGACTGGTGTGAGGTGATATCTCATTGTGGTTTTGATTTGTATTTCCCTGATGCCGAGTGATGTGGAGCACTTTTTCATGTGTCTGTTGACCATCTGGGATGTCTTTGCAGAAATATCTGTTCATGTCTTCTGCCCATTTCTTGATTGGATTATTTGTTCTTTGGGTGTTGAGTTTGCTAAGTTCTTTATAGATTTTGGAGACTAGCCCCTTATCCAATATGTCATTTGGGAATATCTTCTCCCATTCTATCAGTTGTCTTGGTTTTGCTGTTTCCTTTGCTGTGCAAAAGCTTTTGATCTTGATGAAGTCCTAATAGTTCATTTTTGCCCTTGCTTCCCTTGCCTTTGGCAATGTTTCTAGGAAGAAGTTTTTGTGGCTGAGGTCGAAGAGGTTGCTGCCTCTGTTCTCCTCAAGGATTTTGATGGATTCCTTTCTCACATTGAGGTCCTTCATCCATTTGGAGTCTATTTTTGTGTGCGGTGTAAGGAAATGATCCAGTTTCATTTTTCAGCATGTGGCTGTCCAATTTTTCCAACAACATTTGTTGAAGAGACTGTCTTTTTTCCATTGGACAGTTTTTCCTGCTTTGTCACAGATTAGTTGACCATAGAGTTGAGGGTCTATTTCTGGGCTCTCTATTCTGTTCCATTGATCTATGTGTCTGTTTTTGTGCCAGTACCATACTGTCTTGATGATGACAATTTTTTAATAGAGCTTGAAGTTTGGAATTGTGATGCCACCAACCTTGGGTTTCTTTTTCAACATTCCTCTGGCTATTCGGGGTCTTTTCTGGTTCCATATAAGCTTTAGGATTATTTGTTCCATTTCTTTGAAAAAAAAAGGATGGTATTTTGATAGGGATTGCATTAAATATGTAGATTGCCTTAGGTAGCATAGACATTTTCACAATAATTGTTCTCTCAATCCATGAGCATGGAACATTTTTCCATTTCTTTGTGTCTTCCTCCATTTCTTTCATGAGTACTTTATAGTTTTCTGAGTACAGATTCTTTGCTTCTTTGGTTAGGTTTATTCCTAGGTGTCTTATGGTTTGGGGTGCAATTGTAAATGGGATCAACTCCTTAATTTCTCTTTCTTCTGTCTTGCTCTTGGTGTATAGAAATGCAACTGATTTCTGTGTATTGATATCCTGACACTTTACTGAATTCCTTTATGAGTTCTAGCAGTTTTGGAGTGGAATCTTTTGGGTTTCCCACATAAAGTATATCATCTGCAAAGAATGAGAGTATGGTTTCTTCTTTGCTGATTCAGATACCTTTAATTTCTTTTTATTGTCTGATTGCCGAGTCTAGGACTTCTAGGATTATGTTGAATAGCAGTGGTGATAGTGGACATCCCTGGTGTGTTCCTGACACCTTAGGGGGAAAGCCCTCAGTTTTTCCCCATTGAGAATGATATTTGCTGTGGGTTTTTCATAGATGGCTTTGATGATATTGAGGTATGACCCTCTATCCCTACACTTTGAAGAGTTTTGATCAAGAAAGGATACTGTACTTTGTCAAATGCTTTTTCAGCATCTATTGAGAGTATCATATAGTTCTTATTCTTTCTTTTATTAATGTATTCTATCATGTTGGTTGATTTGTGGATGTTGAGCCAACCTGGAAGCCCAGGAATAAATCCTACTTGGTTGTGGTGAATAATCCTTTTAATGTACTGTTGGATCCTATTGGCTAGTATTTTGGTGAGGATTTTTGCATCTGTGTTCAAAGATATTGGTCTGTAATTTTCCTTTTTGATGGAGTCTTTGTCTGGTTTTAGGATCAAGGTCATGCTGGCCTAATAAAATGAGTTTGGAAGTTTTCCTTCCATTTCAATCTTTTGGAACAGTTTCAGGAGAATAGGTATTAATTCTTCTTTAAATGTTTGGTAGAATTCCCCTGGGAAGCCTTCTGGCCCTGGGCTCTTGTTTGTTTTGGGTGATTTTTGATGGCTGCTTCAATCTCCTTACTGGGTATGGGTCTGTTCAGGTTTTCTATTTTTTCCTGGTTCAGTTTTGGTAGTTTATATGAATGCATCAATTTTGTCCAGATTGTCAGATTTGCTGGTGTATAGTTACTGATAATATGTTCTTATAATTGTTTGTATTTCTTTGGTGTTGGTTGTAATTGCTCCTCTTTCATTCATGATTTTATTTTTTTGGGTCCTTTCTATTTTCTTTTTGGTAAGTCTGGCCAGGGGTTTATCAATCTTATTAATTCTTTCAAAGAACCAGCCCCTAGTTTCGTTGATTTGTTCTATTGTTTTTTTAGTTTCTATTTCATTGATTTCTGCTCTTATCTTTATTATTTCTCTTCTCCTCCTGGGATTAGGCTTTCTTTGCTGTTCTTTCTCCAGCTGCTTTAGGTGTAGGGTTAGGTTGTGTCTTTGAGACCTTTCTTGTTTTTTGAGAAAGGCTTGTATCACTATATATTTTCCTCTTAGGACTGCCTTTGCTGTGTCCCACAGATTTTGAACAGTTGTGTTTTCGTTATCATTTGTTTCTATGAATTTTTTCACTTCTTCTTTAATTTCCTGGTTGACCCATTCATTCTTTAGTAGGATGCTCTGTAGCCTCCATGTATTTGACTTCTTTCCAATTTTTCTCTTGTGATTGAGTTCTAGCTTCAGAGCATTGTGGTCTGAAAATATGCAGGGAATGATCCCAGTCTTTTGGTACCAGTTGAGACCTGGTTTGTGACCCAGGCTATGATCTATTCTGGAGAATGTTCCACGTGCACTAGAGAAGAATGTGTATTCTCTTGCTTTGGGATGGAATGTTCTGAATATATCTGTGATGTCCATCTGGTCCAGTGTGTCATTTAAGGCCTTTATTTCCCTGTTGATCTTTTTTTTTTTTTTAAGATTTTATTTATTTATTTGACAGAGAGCAATCACAAGTAGGCAGAGAGGCAAGCAGAGAGAGAGAGGGAGAAGCAGGCTCCCTGCTGAGCAGAAAGCCCAATGCGGGGCTCGATCCCAGGACCCTGAGATCATGACCTGAGCTGAAGGCAGAGGCTTAACCCACTGAACCACCCAGGCACCCCTCCCTGTTGATCTTTTGCTTAGGTGATCTGTCCATTTCAGTGAGGGGGGCGTTAAAGTCCTCTACTATTATTGTATTAATGTCAATGTGTTTCTTTGATTTTGTTATTAATTGGTTTATATAATTGGCTGCTCCCGTGTTAAGGGCATGATGTTTAAAATTGTTACATCTTGGGGTACCTGGGTGGCTCAGTGGGTTAAAGCCTCTGCCTTTGGCTCAGGTAATGATCCCAGGGCCCTGCATCAGGCTCTCTGCTTGGTGGGGAGCCTGCTTCCCCCTCCCTCTCTCTGCTTGCCTCTCTGCCTACTTGTGATCTATGTCTGTCAAATAAATAAATAAAATCTTTTTAAAAAATAAAATAAAATGAGTTTCTTGCAGATAGCATATTGATGGGTCTTTTTTTTTTTATCCATTCTGATACCCTGGGTCTTTTGATTGGCACATTTAGTCCATTTACATTCAGAGTAACTATTGAAAGATATAAATTTAGTGCCATTGTATTGCCTGTAAGGTGACTGTTACTGTATATTGTCTCTGTTTCTTTCTGGTCTATTACTTTGAGGCTCTCTGTTTGCTTAGAGGACCCCTTTCAATATTTCCTGTAGGGCTGGTTTGGTGTTTGCAAATTCTTTTAATTTTTGTTTGTCCTGGAAGCTTTTATCTGTCCTTCTGTTTTCAGTGACAGCCTAGCTGGATATAGTATTCTTGCCTGCATATTTTTCTCATTTTGTGCTCTGAATATATCATGCCAGTCCTTTCTAGCCTGCCAGGTCTCTGTGGATAACTCTGCTGCCAATCTAATATTTCTACCATTGTATGTTACAGACTTCTTGTCCCGAGCTGCTTTCAGGATTTTCTCTTTGTCACTAAGACTTGTAAGTTTTACTATTAGATGATGGGGTGTGGACCTATTTTTATTGATTTTTGAGGGGGCTTCTCTGTGCTTCCTGGATTTTGATGCTTGTTCCCTTTGCCATATTAGGGAAATTCTGTACTATAATTTGCTACAATATACCTCTCTTTTTTCTTCTTCTGGGGTCCCAATTATTCTAATATTGTTTTGTCTTATGGTATCACTTATCTCTTGAATTCTCCCCTCATGATCCAGTAGTTGTTTGTCTCTCTTTTGCTCAGCTTCTTTATTCTCTATCATTTGGTCTTCTATATCTCTAATTCTCTCTTCTGCCTCTTTTATCCTAGCAGTAAGAGCCTCCATTCTTGATTGCACCTCATTAATAGCTTTTTTTATTTCAACTTGGTTAGATTTTAATTCTTTTATTTCTCCAAAAAGGGATTTTTATTTCTCCAGAAAGGGATTCTCTAATATCTTCCATGGCTTTTTTGAGCCCAGCTAGCCCCTTGATAATCATTATTCTGAACTCTAGTTCCGACATATTACTGATGTCCATGTTGATTAGGTCCCTAGCCATCAGTACTGCCTCTTGTTTTTGTTTTTTGTTTTTTTTTTGGTGGTGTTTTTCCGCCTTGTCATTTTATCCAGATAAGAATATATAGGGACGCCTGGGTGGCTCAGTTGGTTAAGTGGCTGCCTTCGGCTCGGGTTATGATCCCAGTGTCCTGGGATCGAGTCCCACATCGGGCTCCTTGCTTGGCAGGGAGCCTGCTTCTTCCTCTGCCTCTGCCTGCCACTCTGTCTGCCTGTGCTCGCTCGCTCTCTCTCCCTCTCTCTGACAAATAAATAAATTTTAAAAAAAAGAATATATGAATGAGAGAATAAAATACTAAAAGGGTGGCAAAGACCCCAGAAAAATATACACTAACCAAATCAGAAGAGACCCGAAACTGGGGGAAGAAGAAAGGGGGAAAAAATTAAAATATAAAAAAGAAAAAAGTATAGTGATCTGAAGGGACACGTGCACCCAAATGTTTATAGCAGCATTGTCTACAATAGCCAAACTATGGAGAGAACCTAGATATCCATCAACAGATGAATGGATAAAGAAGATGTGGTATATATACACAATGGAATACTATGCAGCCATCAAAAGAAATGAAATCTTGCCGTTTGCAATGACATGGATGGAACTAGAGGGTATCATGCTTAGTGAAATAAGCCAATCAGAGAAAGACAACTATCATATGATATCCCTGATATGAGGAAGTGGAGATGCAACATGGGGGGTTAGGGGGTAGGAAAAGAAGAAGAGAAACAAGATGGGATTGGGAGGGAGACAAACCATAAGTGACTCTTAATCTCACAAAACAAACTGAGGGTTGCTGGGGGGAGGGGGGTCGGGAAAGGGGGTTGGGGTAATGGACATAGGGGAGGGTATGTGCTATGGTTAGTGCTGTGAAGTGTGTAAACCTGGTGATCCACAGACATGTACCCCTGGGGATAAAAATACTTTATATGTTTATAAAAAATTAACAAAAATTATAAAAAAATAAAAAAGTATATATATTAGACTGGTGAATAGAACAGAGCCACCCACTTTATTTTGGGTGTATTCTGGTCTCTTAGGAGAAACTACCTCCTCAAATTTTAAAGATGGAAAAACTTATATATATACAAAAATAAGGGTAAGCACGATGAAGGTATGGAATATGACTGTAAAGATGAAAATTTAAAAAAGATTCTAAAAAAGAGATAAGATAAGTTGGTTGGAAAAAGAAAAAAGAATGTGATCAGGCTGGAGACTAGAACAAAGCCATGCACTAGATTTAGGGTATATTTTGATCTATTAGAAGAAATTGTATCCCAAAATTTTAAAGGAAAAAAACCTATATGTGTACAGAAAATAAGGTTGGGGCACCTGGGTGGCTGAGTTGTTAAGCCTCTGCCTTCGTTTCAGGTCATAATCCCAGTGTCCTGGGATCAAGCCCTGCATTGGGCTCCCTGCTCCATGGGAAGCCTGCTTCTCCTCCCACTCCCCCTGCTCGTGTTCCCTCTCTTGCTTTCTCTCTCTCTGTCAAATAAATAAATAAATTAAGAGCAACAACAACAAAAATTATTTTTAAAAAATAAGGTTAAATACAGTAAAGGGATAAAATATGACTATAACAATGAAAATTTAAAAAGACTTTTTAAAAAAGGTACTGATAAGATAAAATAGTTTAAAAAATGTGGAAAGAGGAAAAGTTTAAAAAAAAGAATAAGAAAAAATAAAATAAAAATAATTTAACTTTGCAAGATAAAGGATCATGGGCAAAAAGCCATGAATTCTGTGTGTTGCTTTCCCCTAGCTCTGGAGTTCCGCTGTTGTCCTTGATCAGTGAGCTTGGTCTTGGCTGGATATTTTTGCTGATCTTCTGGGGGAGGGGCCCTGTTGCAGTGATTCTCAAATGTCTTTGCCTGAGGTGGAATTGCACTGCTCTTGCCAGGGGTCAGGCTAAGTAATCTGCTTCTGTTTGCTCTCAGCTTTTGTTCCCTGAATGTTTTCCGTAGAGCTCTGGAGGACTGGAATGAAAATGGTGGCCTTCCAATCTCTGGCCCAGAGGAGGCAAGAGCTCAGGGCTCCACCCCTCAATGTGCCCTCAGAGAAAAGCAGTCAGTCCCTCCCATCTCCCTGGTTTCCAACCACACTCCTCACTCACCTACCCTGTGACTGAGTGTTTCTGTTTCTGGTGCACAGCCCCATTTGGAGTCTTTAAACCCAGCAGATTCCTGCCACATGATCCCACGCCACTCCTCCCAGAGGAGGATGGGGGGGAGTGTCTCCCTGGATCTGCCACTTATGGGGTCCCTGCCTAAAAAGGAGTGGCTCAACTGTGCCATGGATCATGGTTTAAGCTAACCCTGAGCTGAGAGCCCACTGGTGAGCTCCATCTCTGTAGCCCACTTTCCTGCTCAGATACCTGGAAGCTCTGCCATGCTCAGATACCCCTGGTCTTTCTGTGACCCCATGGGTCCTGAGACCACACTGTCCCCATGAGGGCTCCACCCCTGCTTAGCCTCTGGAGCAACATCCCTCAGTGGAGCAGACTTCTAAAAGTTTTGATTTTGTGCTCTGCTGCTCCACTGCTTGTTGGGAGCCGGTCCCTCCCCCCATGGTCTAGCTTCCTATCCCTTTGGATTCACTTCTCCTCACGTCCTACCTTTCAGAAAGTGGTCGATTTTCTGTTCCTAGAATTGCTGCTCTTCTCTTCTATCTCCTGTTGACTTTGTAGGTGTTTGGAATGGTTTGATAACTATCTAGCTGAACTCCTGGGACCTAATGATATTTCAGTCTCCTACTCCTCCGCTATCTTGCTTCCTCCTTTTCTTTTTCTTGTCTGATTGCTGTGGCTAGGACTTTCAGTACTATCTTTTTTTAAATTTTTATTATTTTTTAATTTTTTAAAATTTATTTGTCAGAGAGACAGGGAGAGAGAGAGAGAGCGAGCACAGGCAGACAGAGTGGCAGGCAGAGGCAGAGGGAGAAGCAGGTTCCCTGCCAAGCAAGGAGCCTGATGTGGGATTCGATCCCAGGACACTGGGATCATGACCTGAGCCGAAGGCAGGCGCTTAACCAACTGAGTCACCCAGGCGTCCCAATCTTTTTTTTCTTTTTAAGGTTTTTATTTATTTATTTGACAGACAGATATCACAAGTAGGCAGAGAAGCAGGCTCCCTGCTAAGCAGAGAGCCCGATGTGGGGCTCAATCCCAGGACCCTGAGATCATGACCTGAGCCAAAGGCAGAGGCTTTAAGCCACTGAGCCACCCAGGCACCCCCTTTCAGTACTATCTTGAATAAAAGTGGTGAGAGTGGATATCCTTGTCTTGTTCCTGACCTTAGGGGAAAAGTTCTCAGTTTTTCCCCATTAGGATGTTGACTATGGGTTTTTCATATATGGCCTTTATTACACTGAGGTATGTTCCCTGTAGCCCTACTTTGTGGAGGATTTTTATTGTGAATCAGTGTTATACTTTGTCATATGCTTTTTCTGCATCTATTGAAATGATCATATGGTTTTTATCCTTTCTCTTATTGATGTGATGTATCACCTTGATTGATTTGAATATTGAAATACACTTACACCCTGGGAAAAATCCCACTTGATCGTGGTATATGATTTTTTTAATGTATTGTTGGATCTGGTTTGTTAATATTTTGTTGAGGACTTTTGCATCTAAATTCATGAGAGATAATGGCCTGTATTTCTCATTTTTTCTGGTGTCTGTATTTGGGTTTAGTATCAGGGTAATACTAGCCTCATAGAATGAATTTAGAAGATTTCCTTCCTCTTATAGCTTTTGGAGTAGTTTGAAAATAGGTATTAACTCGTCTTTAAATGTTTGATAGACTTCACCCATGAAGTTGTCTGGTCCTGGATTTTTGTTTGTTGGGAGTTTTTTGATTACTGATTCAATTCATTGCCTATTCAGATTTTCTACTTCTTCTTGCTTCAGTTTTGGGATGTTATTGTGTATAGGAATTTATCCATTTCTTAATGTTGTCCAATTTTTGGCATATAAGTTTTCATAATATTGTTAAGATTGTTTGTGTTTCTGTGGTGTTGGTCGTTATTTCTCCTCTTTCATTAGTGATTTTATTTAGGTTGCCTGCCTCTCTCTCTCTCTCTCTCCCTCTCCCCACACACACACTTCTTCCTTCTCTCCCTCCTCCCTCTTTTCCCTCCCTCCCTTTTTCCCTCCCTCTTTTTTTGATGAGTCTAAGTAAAGGTTTATCAATTTTGTTGATCTTTTCAGAGAACCAGCTTCTGAATTCAGTGATGTGTTCTGGGGTTTTTTGTTTGTTTGTTTTTGTTTTTATTTTTAGTTTCTGTATCATTTATTTCTGTTCTAATCTTTATTATTTCCTCCCTTTTGCTGATTTGGTTTTTTGTTGTTGTTGTTGTTGTTCTTCTTCTTTTTCTAGCTCCTTTAGGTGCAAAGTTAGGTTGTTTATTTGCGATTTTTCTTGCTTCTTGAGGTAGGCCTGTGTTGCTATGAACTTCCCACTTAAAACAGCTTTTGCTGGAATGCCTGGGTGGCTCAGTTGCTTAAGTGTCTGCCTTTGGCTCAGGTCATGATCCCAGGGTCCTGGGATCGAGTCCCACATCAGGTTCCTTATTCACCAGGAGCCTGCTTCTCCCTCTGCCTGCTCTTCCTGCTGCTCCTCCTGCTTATTCTCTGTCTCTCTCTCTTTCTGACAATAAAATCTTTAAAAATAAATAAATAAAAGAACAGATTTTGCTGCATCCCAAAGATTTTGGGCCATTGTATTTTATTTCCTTTTTGAATTCTTGGTTGACCCTTCACTGTTTAGTAGCATGTTATTTAACCTCCATGTATTTGTGTTCTTTCCAGATATTTTTCTTGTAGTCGATTTCTAGTTTCATAGCATTGTATTCAGAAAAGATGCATGGCATAACTTTGATCTTGAATATGTTGAGGCTGGGTTTGTGGCCTAATGTGTGATCTGTTCTGGAGAATGCTCCATGTGTACTTGAAAAGAGTATCTATTCTGCTATTTCAGGATGGTATGTTAGACCCATCTGATCCAATATGTCATTTAGAGCTGTTTCTTTGTTGATATCCTATTTGAATGGTCTTTCCATTCATGTAAGTGAGTTGTTAAAGTCCTCTCCTATTATTGTATTACTCTTTATTATTTCCTTTATGTTTATTAGTAGATATTTTATGTATTTGGGTGCTCTAATGTTAGGTGCATAAATAATTACAATTGTTATATCATCTTGTTGAATTGTTCCTTTATGATTATGTAGTGCCCTTCTTTGTCTCTTGTTACAGTCTCTTCATAAGTCTATTTTGTCCGACATAAGTATTGTTACTCTGGCTTTCTTTTCACTTCCATTTGGCTGATAAAGGCTTTTCCAACCCTCTACTTTCAATCTGCATGTGTCGTTATGTCCAAACTTGGTCTCCTGTAGGTATCAAATAAATGGGTCTTCTCTTTTATGCATTCCATCACTCTGTGTCTTTTGATTGGAGCTTTTAATTCATTTACAATCAAAGTAATTATTGATAGGCAAATACTTTTTGCCATTTTGTTACTTGTTTTATATTTGTTTTTTGTAGTTCTTCTCTGTTCCATTCCTCTCTTGCTCTTTTTCACAATTTGATTTCATTCTTTAATAATATACTTGGATTCCTTTCTCTTTACTCCTTGCATATCTATCAGTGGTTTTTTATTTGTGGTTACCATTAGGTTTGTCTGTAATGTATTAGGCATATAGGAGTCTATATTAAGTTGATGGTTGCTTAAGTTTGAACCCATTCTTTACTCCTCTCCTTTGACCCCATGTTTTAGGTTTATGGTGTCATATTTTATATCCTTTCATTTTATGAATCACTTTACTGATTTTCACAGATATACCAGTTTTTGCTGCTTTTGTGCTTCCTCCTTTTCTTATTCCTACTTATTGTCTTTCTTTTCCACTCAAAGGGTTCCCTCTAATATTTCTTGTAGGGCTCTTAGTGGTCATGAACTCCTTTAACTTTTGGATTTTTGGTTGTTGTTGTTTTTTTTTAAGATTTATTTATTTGTTTTTTTGGAGAAAGAGAGTGGGGTAAGAGGGAGAGGGAGAGAGAGAATCATAAGTAGACTCACCACTGAGCACAGGGCCCAGGATGGGACTCAGTCTCACAACCCTGAGATCATGACCTGAGCCAAAACCAAGAGTTGGACACTCAACTGACTAAGCTACCCAGGTGCTCCTAACTTTTGTTTTCTTGAGAAAGTCTTTATTTCTCTTTCTGTTCTGAATGAGAGCCTTGCTGGGTAGAATATTGCAGGGATTTTTCTTCCAACACTTTGAATATATCATGCTGCTCCCTTCTGTCGTACAAAGGTTCTGCCGAAATGTCCCCTGATAGCCTTATGGGGCTTCTCTTGTCTATAACTTTTCTTCTGCTGCTTTAAAAATTATTACTACTTTTTGCCAGTTCAATTACTATTTCCCTTGCTGTGGACCTTCTTGGGTTGATTTTGTTGGGAGCTCTCTTTGCTGGATCTAGATTTCTGTTTCCTTCCCTCAGATTCAGAATGTTTTCAGCTAGTATTTCTTCAAATTTTCTGCACTCTTTCTCTTCTTCTGAGATACCTATAATGTGAATGTTATTATGCTTGATGGAGTCACTGAGTTCCCTAAGTCTGTTTCTCTCTCTCCCCCTCTCTCTCCTTCCCTCCCTCTCCTATTCAGCTCTCCTGCTTTCCATTACTCTGTCTTTCAGGTCACTGATCCATTCTTCTGCTTCCTCTAGTCTACTATTTAGTGCATGTAGTGTATTTTTTTATTTTAGTTATTGAGTTCTTCATCTCTTTTTCATGATTGGTTCTTTTTTTATGTTTTCTATCTCTTTGTTAAGGTTTTTACTGAGATCCTCCACTCTTTTCTCAGTACAGTGAGTATCTTTATGACCAATACTTAAAATCTCCTCTTAGTCATACTACTTATCTCCATTTTGTTTAGCTCTCTGTGATTTTTGTCCTGATCTCTCATTTGGGATATATCCCTTAATCTTCTCATTTTGTCTAACTCCCCGTGTCTGTTTCTGTGTGTTAGGGAAGTCTCTCGCTCTTGAAAGTAGTGGCCTTCTGAAGAAGTCCTACAGTGCCCTGCAGTGCAATGTCCTCTGTTCATCAGAACCTGGTACTTCAGGGATGACTCCTCTGTGTTTTGCATGAGCCCTGTTGTTGAGGCTGAGCTACATTTGCCTTCAGTCTGGTCATCTGCAATAGCTCTCTTTGCCTGTTGTGCGTAGGGTTTGGTCCCTGTGTTGTTAGTGGGCCAGTCTGGGGCTACCTTGGGCTTGAGTCAGTCCCGATGTTTGCCAGAGATGTAGTAGCACCAAACTGCAGGGTGTTTTCCTTGTGCTGTCCCCTGAGAAGCTTTCATTGGTGGGTGAGGTCACCAATCACATCAGCTGCTTGTCTCCAGCCCACTGCTGGGGCTACAGCTGGACTAGTGTGTATGGGTACTTTCCCCTTCCCCCAGGGCAGGAGTCCCTTTGGAGGGATGCTGGCCCCTCTGAGGGCTGTTTGCACGACTACCAGGCTCATGGCACCACTTTGGATATGCTCTGGCCAAGGGCATATTGGAGGGAACAGGTCCATAGGACATGATGGGGACAGGGCTTGTGGCATAACTTCTGCACCCTTCCAATGTGGGAGAGGACATGCAGCTGCCCAAAACTCTGGCCAAGGCCAGCCAGGTTAGAGAGGGGTTATCCACAGGAGAACACTGGGGTGGAGATGTTGTTAGCAAGCTAGGTGCAGAATGTTGATGTCATACTGGTTCCCTCAGGTGTCCTTGTGTCTAGGCTGGGAGGCAAGGGAGGGAAATGCTGCCTGCCAGCTTCTTTGTTCCTGGAGAAGTCTCCCGAAGATCCCTGCTCTGCCAGCACACACTCTGAGATTAGCAAACAAATCTCCCTCCCATATACCCCAGGCACTTTTCAAACTACTGCTTCTATGCTGTATCATACAAACAGGGCTGTTTATATGCTGTCTCTTTAAGAGTAGGGACTCCATTCCCTCTACTGTCCTTCCCCTCCCAGAGCTGAGCCTGATTTTTAAAGTTCCAGGTATTAAGCCCCTGCTGATTGTAAAAACTAGTTTTGCCCCCGTGGTTTTCAAAGCCAAATGTTATGGGAATTTCTTTTCCCTTTGCAAGTTCCCCATACCAGGGATTTCTGATGCAAGGGTCTGTTCTCTCCCCTCTCCTCACCCCTTTCATCCCTCCTTCCTGCGGACAGTCCTGTAAATCTGTTTAGTTCTGGACCATATCTTGGCCCTTTCTACCATTTCCGATGTGGCCTTTTATACATTTAGCTACAGAGAATCTGTTCTGCTATTCTTCATGTCATTTTCTGGGTTATTTACAGTGATGTGGATGTTTCTAGATGTATCTGTGGGATAGTGAGCTTAGGGTCCTTTTACTCTGCATCTTCTCCAGAAGTAACTATAAGTAAGATTCTTCATCCCCTTGACTCATAAGATTCTGTGTCCCTTCACATTGTTAGAAGGGAAACCAATTTCAGAAGTTTTGATTTACTCAGGGTCCAGGTCACTTGAGGAAGTCTGAGCTCCAGCTCCTAGTTAAAGCCTTTTAATACATTGCCATTTTTATGAATATGAGGGATCTCATTTTAGTAAGCCAGGTCTGTCCATTGAATCCTGCTGGGATCAGGAGAGGCTATTCTCAGCAGAGAGAACTTTTGCCTTTCCTGGGGCATCAGGGATCATGGGAATTAGTGACTGAGCTGGTTGTTCTCACCTTCCCCTTTAGGCTGAGTGGGGACAAGGAAGCGGTGGTAGGGAGCCCAGCACTGGCAGCCAAGGATGTACATTTCCCTGTGACCACTGAGGAAGCCAAGGGAGGCTTTCAGTGCGAGTTCATGGAGGGTAGCTCCAGGGCGGAGCGCAGCTCCCCGGCTCAGCTCTACCTTTGTTTGTGGAGTCCTCAAAGTGGCCATACGCCCCACCGCTGTCCTCTGGCCCGCATTAGCTCTCTTGGCAGATGGAAGGGTTACTTTTAAATTATGCGATAGCTTTTCCAGTTAGGTATTTTTACTTATGTTTTCATCTTACTCTTTTAGTTTGTCATGAATTAGCCCTGCTAAGCTACTTTACTGAACAAATTTTACACTGTACGTTGAATAGTAATACAAACAAGTCCAACAAAAATGTCCTAGGTATTTTTACTTTTGTTGTTCCTTCAATAGGAAAGCCATCTACCTTCATCTGGAGGAAGGGGGAGTCAGGGACGGAAAACAGGGACAGAGAAAGGGATGGTCCTCAGGTTTAATCAGCAGTGCCAGGTATCTTTTGAAATGTATTTTATAAATTACTACCGTTGTTGATTTGATTGGTTTCGTGTCTCCCACCCACTGTACATCACCACCACCATGCTCTCTAGTGGGGAAGGTGGCCGTTTCCTCGTTGTGCCACACAGGAGTCGTTGGAAAGCAAGGGACCCCTGATGGTAGGGAGAAATGGGAGGCTATCCATTCATAGGGCTGGTGTTGAGAGGAAGTCCAGGGAAGCTTTAAGTGCAGGCCCAGGAAGCAGAGACAGGAGGGCCAGAGGAGGGGGCAAGAAAATGGAATAAAGGGTAGGGACAATCATGTAACACTTCCACCTCTCCTTGACCTAGAGTCTTAGAGGAAGACACAGACAAATAGATCACCAAGACTGGCTGATTGTGTGCACAGGTTCCTGTGGACTTGCTCCCTGCCCCTCTTCCCCACCTTCCCCACCCTCCCTTGGGAGCATCTCTGATCTCCCTTATCCAGCAAGACATGACCTGCACACTTTCCCATCCACATGCCCTAGAGGTGTGTTTTGTGTTTATTCAAGAACATGTCATCCCTATATTTTCTGCCCCCCTTCCCAAATCTTGGCCTCTGGTCCCAGTTCCTTCCTGGGTTCCATGCAGTGTGAAGGTTACAAAAGGAGGCAAGTGTATGTTTGTGTGAGGTTACTAAACCAGGCAGTGTGACTCTAGTGACCTCCCTCCTGGCTTAAATGTCAACAGAAGAAGGCGTTAGGATGGCCATTTGGTCATGTCTACAGAATCAAAGGCTAAGGAAAATAAAGAACAAAGCACAGGTCAAAATGTACTTTCCAATAATTTTTTTGTTTTTAATATCAATTGATGTTTTAAAAAATACAGAGGTGTTTGACACAGAATAGCACCATTGTGTAGGACACACTCAGTTCCTGCGCCCGGCACCTGAAGGGGGCTCTTCTTGCCTGGGCTGGGGACAGTCACTCAGGGGCGTTAGACTCACACCAGTTAGTTTCCTGCCTCTGCCTCGACCCAAAGGTCTTACAGGAAGACAATAAATAAATAGAACACCGAGATTTTATTTTGCAGTCTGCCCAGTTCAGGTCTCTTAGAAAGAGAGGGGAGAAAAGTCCACACTGTGAGCGGGTGGGGTGAATGGACATCAGGTCAGGTCAGCCATTCAGTGCAGAGCCCTAGAGTGACTGCGACTGGAAAGTACTTGGGTCCTTTGGGTTGGCAATGGATTGTGGTGTTTATGGGTTCGAGTTTTTACAAGAAGCAAACAGGCCCTATGTCCACACCAAATTCCTGCTCGGGCCCTCCTATGTCCATGGGCGCAATGTCAATGATGGGGAGACGTGAGGTCTTCTGTGACCGGTACTCGATCAGAGTCTTGCCCCACTTACCGGTGTGTTTCTAGGGGAGAAAGGAGACACTGTCCAGTGCCAGCTTCCCAGGACCCCAAAGCTGAGCCTCATAGAGCACAAAACGTGCTCTGGGGCTCCCCTGACCACCTCTTGGTTTGCCAGAGCCCTCTCCACCTCAACTCCTGTCCCTGTCAGCAAGACCCCCTCCATGTTCCCCTTCTGTCCTGGCTTCCTCCCCTACAGTGACCCTCTCTTCGTTCCAACCTGTGGGCTGACCCACAGACCCACAGTCCTACAAGGGTAACTGGACATGCTGGGTTGGGCTTCTTTTCCCTGAGCCAAGAGAGGGAAGAAGATGGAATAGCATCCCTCCTTTACCTGTGCCTCTGCCTGTCTTCTCTGCCTAACCCCTCAAGCGCACACCTCTGAGGAGCCCGTCATTTTAGGCCTGCACCAGCTGTGGGCCCGGCCTCGGCCTCAGGCAGCCCATCTCCCTGGAGGCTCTAGCCAGCCTGACTCACCGTGCAGCCATCCTTCAGGACGGTGTATGTGAAGCGGCTGTTGCCCTCAGCCCGGATCTCCACGTCGTTGGAGCCCTGGATGAGCAGGGCCTTCTTGAGGTTGCCAGCTGCCTCGTCCAGGTAGGCGATGCTGTTCTTGCAGTGGTAGGTGATGTTCTGGGAGCCCTCGGTGGACAGCAGGCGTAGGAACGTCATCTGGACGTTGGCAGTGTTGGGAGCCAGGTTGTCGTCACCGTAGCTGAACTGTTCGGGCAGAAAAGAGTGGTGTGAGGCCCCGGGGCCGCATCCCATGGGATCATGGTTAAAGCTACTGTCCCTCCCTTCCTCCAAAGCCCCAGAGAAAATGGGTGAGAGTGCGGGTGGGGTGCCATCAACTCGGATGCGGGAAGAACACAGTCTGGAGGCGCCGTCTATGGCCCAGAGCAGTCAGGTACTCACGTGGAAGCCGCCATTGATGGTTTCTCCAAACCAGATGTGTTTCTTGTCCTTGCTCTTGCTGCTCCACCAGTTCTTCTTGGGAACGTTCGCTGGGTTGGGGTAGACGCAGGTCTCGCCAGTCTCCATGTTGCAGAAAACCTTCATGGCGTCCAAGGTGCAGCCCTGGTTGGGGTCAATCCAGTAGTCTCCTGCGAGGGGGGAGGCGACATCCCATCAGGGCTCAGACAGGCAGACCCTCCCAAGAGGGCCAGGCCTGCCTGGGAGAGACAGAAGGGCGCCTGGGAGAGACAGAAGGGACAGAGGCACCAGTGGCAAGGGCCATGAGTGGCCAAAGGGAGGGCAGATGCAGGGATCGAGGAACAAGGAGACCCAGGTGGGAAAGTCCAGTGCTAAACAGGGGGTGCAAGCCGAAGGGTGGACAGAGCTCCCCGCTGATGTCCCAGCTGCCACATGGCCATGGCAGGGCAGGGCCCGGGCTGCATCTTTTCTGCTGTGAGATGAAGGCTCAGCCATCTGCCAGAACCTTCCAGGCCTGGCTCTGCCCTGTGCTCAGGGATGCCTCCTTCCTTGTTCTGCAGGGGCCCTGCCCGGCAGGTTGACGTCCTGCTCTTTGGAGCCAGGGCTCCCGCCTCGCAGGCTCACCGCTCTTCCATTCAGGGTGACAGAGTTTCAGGTCCCGGCAGGTGCGAGCAGGGTTCTTGCGTGAGCCCTCGGGGCTGCGGAGGCTCTCGATCTGGTTGTTGAGGGACTTGAGCGTGGCGTCCACCTCGGCGTCGTGCTGTCTCAGGTCACCGGCTGGCTGGTCGGCCCGCATGTACTGCAGAGGGTCAGGGCCCTTCTCTCTCTGGCCGAGGCCAGCAAAGGCAGACATGTCGATGCCGGGGCCGGGGGGACCTGGAGGGCCAGGGGGCCCGGGGTTTCCAGGAGGACCCTGCAGGGGGAAACACCGGTCAGCTGGGGATCGTGGGGACAGGCCCCTCCTGGGTACACCTCCCCCTGCTAGAATATACTAGAGGGTCTTCTTCCAGTCCCATGGGTAGGGGAGGGCGAAGGAAGGCCAGGACCAAGAAAACCCCAGCATCTTCCCCACTTCTGCATCAGCCCCTCTCTTCTGGGGCCCGGTACCAAGCATGGATCCTTTGCATGTCCAGGAAGACCCAGCATAAAGGATGCTATCATCATTAGCTGCGGGCTGATGCCCTCAAAGAGACTCTTGGCCCCAGAGCACACAAGCTTCCTGGACACCAGGGACAGCCCAGACTGCGAGGGAGGGGCCAGGACACTTACTGCAGGACCAGTTTCGCCTGACCGTCCACGGGGGCCAGGGGGCCCGATGGGGCCGGGGATTCCATTAGCACCATCTTTGCCAGAGGGACCGACGGGGCCAGGAGGACCCTGCGCACCAGGAGAGAAGAGCCATCAACGAAGGGACAGTGGGAGGCCGGGGTGCCACGCAGGGGGTCATCCTGCTGTGAAGCCCCAAAGCTTCACGCTTCTCCGTCACAGAGCCCAGCCGTGTCTCCGCTCGTCCAAGAACCAGCAGGGTGGCCTCACGGCTCTCCTATCAGCCTAAACTCCTCATTGTCAGATCCCATTCCCAGGGGGCCCATCCGATAGCCGGAGCTGTTGTCACATTCACACAGCCTGTGGACTCAGGGCCTTTTCTGGCCCCGGTCACCCCAAGCCAGTCCCACCTCCACTGGGGAGTGAGGCCCCCTGAGCCTGAGGCCTCCCTTTTGCCCACACGCCTGGCCAGTGCCTGCCCCCCAGCCTCCCGAGGAAGGGCTCACTCCATCTCACTTACTCTAGGACCAGAAGGACCAGCAGGACCAGAAGCACCTTGGTCTCCAGAAGGACCCTATGCAGAAGGAAGAGGCAAATGTGAGAGGACAACACAGACAGGGCCCCATCTTCCAGGGTGGGAGGCGGTCTTGAACATACATAGGACATGTTCTACTCCCATTCCCTTTCTACTTCCTTGGGGTTGAAGGGAGGAGCAAGTCCTGGAAATTTCTTGGGGCGATCCCAAGTTGACTGGCAGCCTGGGACCCTTGAATGGGCTCTGATCAGTGGGAGGCACTGGGGAGCCATGCATAGAGAGCAACACTCACTGGGGGGCCAGGCAGACCCTGCAGACCGGTGAAGCCACGATGTCCCTTCAGTCCCCTCTCGCCAGCCTCTCCAGCTTCTCCTTTGTCACCTCGGGGACCTTGAGGGCCCTGGGAACAAGACAGACACAGGTTGGATCAGGTCAGCCAGGCAGGAGCATGCTGCTGGCCTCACCTGAGCCAAGGAGTCCTGGGATCCCCAGGGTGCCCACTGCCCTCCAAACCTACCCTCGTCAGGAACCCAACAGAGGATACACAGATACTCACTGGGATTCCCCGGGCTCCAGCCGGTCCTGCGGGACCCATGGGGCCTTGTGCACCCTGTGAGGGAGAGTGTGGGAACAGCGTCGGAACAAGGGTGGCACGGGGAGGGGCCTCCCGGGCATCTACCCATGGCTGGGCACCGAGGTTGCAGCTCCCGTGGCCCAGAGACCTCCCGGACCCAGGGCCTAGGGATCAGGCAGATGGGGGGTGAGCTCCCAGCTCACTTGGCCACCCCCTCCACTTGCAGCTCTTACTGAAGTAGGGATACTTACAGCCTCTCCTCGGTCTCCCTGCTTTCCAGTTGGGCCAGCGGGGCCGGGAGAGCCAGGGGGCCCGGGAGCTCCAGGGGCACCCACTGCACCGGCCTCACCACGATCACCCTGTCAGGAGAGAGGTCTCAGGCTTAGAGAAGAATATTCCAGAACAGACATGGAGAAAATGTCCTTCCAAACCAAGAGAAGACTCTAACCCCACCCTGCCACCCCAGGCAGAGCTGTTAGACCTCCCTGTCCCACTGCACAGACACACCCAGACACTTACCTTGACTCCAGCTGCACCATCTCTGCCGGGGGGGCCGTCAGCACCAGGGCTTCCCTGGGCAAGAGAGAGGAGATGCCATGAGAGCTGCCCCTGCCCGGCCCCCATCTGCTTGCCCACCCTGCCTGCGGGAGCCCCAGGCTTGTGCCCTTCCATCCAGTTGCAGCTTCAGAAGCTTCCCAAGCTTCCTTCTGCCTCCTTCCCCCGGCACTGGTTCTGAGTCCCTTCGCCCTCTCTCCCCCATCACAACCTTCCCATCACAGCCAGGCACTTGGGCCTATCACCACATCCTGCTGCGCCCTCCTCCCGGGCACCAGGACTGGGCCGGTCCCCCTCTCCCTGTGAACAGCCACCCACCATGCATCCCGAGGCTCACCTCTCGTCCAGGTTCACCGGCAGGACCAGTCAAGCCAGGAGGACCCACGGGGCCAGGGGGACCTCGGTCACCAGATGCACCGGGAGCGCCCTGCTTGCCAGGCTCACCCTGGAGGGACAGCGACAGGGACAATGAGTGTGCACTCGAAAGAATCCCGGCCCAGGGCCCGCTGAGCCTTCCCAAAGAACTGGCTGACAGAGGGAGAGCTCGGAGGGCGAGGAGTGGGCAGGAGCCTCAGAGGGTGGTGGTGTTTCTGCAGTACAGTGTGTGGAGCCGGACCAGGCCCTGCTCCCCAGAGGAAGGGGCATCCCTCACTCACCGATGGCCCAGGCAAGCCTGGGAATCCTCTCTCACCGCGCTGCCCAGGTAGACCAACGATACCCCTTTGACCAGCCAGACCCTGGGGACCTGGAGGACCATCAGGACCCTAGGAGAGAGGAGATGGGAGTGAGAATGTGAGCTGCGACCTTGAGTGACCCAGCCATCCACACCCAGCCTGGCTGCCACTCACAGGGACCAGCCCTCTTCCCACCCCAGCAGCGGCCCCTCCCCAGTAGCGGTAGCGGCCCCTCCAGGGTGGCCCCTTCCACTCCGGGCTCTGTGAGCTCCAGAGACTCCCCGGCCCCAGCCTGTGAGGGACTTACAGAGGGACCGTCATCTCCGGGTTCTCCCTTCTCGCCAGGGGGTCCGGCAGGACCTTGGAGACCGGGGTCACCAGCACGGCCAGTGGGGCCAGTGTCTCCTCGAGCACCTTTAGGACCATCTTTTCCAGAAGGACCAGGGGGCCCAGGGGGCCCAGGGTTTCCCTAGAAGAGCCATACAAGAAAGGAGAACTCCTTTCATCCTGCTCCATCCAGGCTGCCAAAGCCATCTCCCCCTACCCCCACCCCCACCCCCCGGGGCTCCCTCCGCATGGACAGCCTGACCTGCCCCCTCCCCCCTGCATCTCTTCCATCCTCTCTGCCCCAGGGGTGCTGTGAGCAGTCAGCCCTGACTTCTTCAGCCCTTGCAGTTGCCTTTTCTGCTTGGACTTCAATCGCACTGCTCCTCCAGGAACAGCCGGAGGAGCCGGGCCCTTCCAAAGCCTCGGTATGCACTCCCCCTGCGCGGGGTGGTGGTGAGCTGGGGACGTCCCTGCCTCGCCTCCCTGGCAAGCTCCGGAGGGGCAAGACGCAGAGTTTGTAGAGGCCGGGAGCGCAGAGCCTGCTCCAGGAATGTGTCAAGGTGACTGTGCCGGCCTGTCCTGCCCCCGAGCCAGAAGTCTGAGGGTTCGGCCCAAGTCAGCAGGGAGGGTTGCCCTCAGCCCACAAGACGGTCACAGCCCCTGCTCTCAGCCGTTTATGAGGGGAACAGGTCCCCATGATCAGTTAACTACTTGTCCCTGGAGTGGGAACAGGTACGAAGGGAGGGGAGCCAGCCTGGGCTCTTTGGGTCCCTGTTGCATGCGGGGCTGTGCCGGCCTCTCAATCCCCTTCTGTGTCTCTCATGCCGGGAGGAAGGCAGGAACCAGCCGGGAGCGTCACTTACATTGGAGCCTGGGGGTCCGACACGGCCAGCAGCTCCAGGGAATCCGGTGGCTCCCTGTGTGAGGGGGAGAGAGGCCGTGAATCCCCCAGGCCCTCTCGAGGCCCGAGACTCAGATGGCGGTGGGTCTCAGAGGCTGTTGTGCCAAGGGACAAGGAGAGCCAGCGAGGGGAAAGGGCCCGTGGTCTGGCCCTGGGTCAGGAAGCTGCAGCTTCCCTGCCTCCAGCTCCTACAGGGCCTGCCTAGGACCAGAGACCTCCGAGGACCACTGCACATCAGCGGCGAGGGGCCCTCTACCCCGGCTATGGGATGGGCTCAGGCTGGGGGCAAAAGCAACACGGAGAAAGGAGAAGGTGGGTCAGTCCCAGAAGAGCAGCACGGCCACCTCGGCCTAGGCCTTCTTTGTGAGATGGGCCAGAGTGGAGGCGTGGGAGAAGCTGCTGCCCCCACAGTCCGCTCCACCCCACCTGGTGGGAAGGGGGATGTCACTCACCGGGGGACCTTGAGCACCTCTGGCTCCTTTAGGACCAGTCACACCAGTAGGACCCTGGGAAGGAAGGAGGGAGCAACACAGTGAGGCCCGGTGACCCAGAGAAGGGCTATGAGCTTCTGGGCATAGGGCCTGTCTGACGCCTCCAACAATGGACGCCTGAGAGCTAGGTTTTCAAAGGTGTAGCCTTTTTGGCTGTAGAAGCCGTCACGGAGGGGCCTGCTACCCCTGCTAAGACAGACTCACGTACTAGAAGACCTCGGGGAGGAAGGGCCCATCTGGCACCTGCAGAGCTAGACCAACGTCTGCCCTATCCCTCCCTAGAGCCTGGCTGCTGTGTCCCAGGCTCTCTGTCCTCAGCCTGCCCCCCAGACAATGAAAGTCAATTTAGCTACTTTAAAACCTTTATCCCTGAGCAGAGATTCCTCCTACAATCTCTCTCTTCTGCGGCTGGGGCAGCGTCTGCCAGGCTGAGAGGCTGAGACTCAGGGGGGCTACACCTAGGCCTCCTGGCTATTCTCTGCCTGTGCCCGTCCCCCTGCACCCAGACACCCCTGCCCCGTGGGAACACTTCCTGGGGGAGCTCACTGCTACTCACCTGAGGCCCAGGAGCTCCAGAGGGGCCCTGAGGACCCGGGGCACCAGCATCACCTTTCTGGCCGGCCTCTCCTTGCTCGCCCTTGGCCCCTGGCTGGCCATCAGCACCCTGTCCCAAGGAGGAGAAAGTGGGGGAATGAGAGGCCAGCCAGACACTCCAGGTTCTTCCGAAAGGGCCAGAGGCTCTGGGTGAGTGGGTGGGTGGGTAGGAGGGTGGGTCTGTGGGTGAATGAGTGAGGATGTGTCTGCCCTGGCCTGAAGGCTGCTCTAAGATGGGATTGTGAGGTCAGTGTCGAGGTGCAAGGAGAGAGGGAAGAGGCCACTTCCATCTCCTTTAAATTCTGTTCCTCCCGCCCCCACAGGAAGGTGCCTTCAGGTTTCGAGCTGGCCTGAGCGGAGGGCTGGGAAGGATGGTGGACACTCACAGGAGGACCTGCAAATCCAGCGGGCCCGGGG
The DNA here is from genome assembly GCA_004024625.1 of Mellivora capensis. Lineage (NCBI taxonomy): Eukaryota > Metazoa > Chordata > Mammalia > Carnivora > Mustelidae > Mellivora > Mellivora capensis. The sequence continues at coordinate 26,385 of PISX010006599.1, read as the reverse complement.
GGTCCAGTTTCTCCACGTTCACCCTGTGAGAGAAGGGGCCCATTAGCGGTAAGGCCCCATGCCCGCCTGCTTCTGTCCCCTCCTATAAGCTAGAGCCCTCCGGCCCCACCCAACCCTTGCACAGCCACCCCCGAGGGAAGACCCCCAAAGTAGCCTCCGGGAAGCCCTGTCCTAAAGACAAGGGAGGCAAGTCAGGAAGCCTGTCTTGGTCAGAGGATCTGGCAACCTAAGGCCCTCCACGCTGACCACACCATGCACAGGACAGGCCTTCTCCCTTCCTTTCACATCTCTCCTCCCACCCCCAGACCCAAAGGGCCATGCCGCAAGGCAGAGCCGCTTCTCTGCTCCCAGCCCTGGGGACAGGACCAGCTTCCGGGGCAGATACTCACTGGGGCACCTCGAGCACCAGCGGTTCCTGCAGGACCAGGAGGGCCAACTTCTCCCTAAGGCGGGGAGGGGGGACAAGAGCCATGCATAAGGGATGGGCGCCCAGGAGTCCCTTCCAAAGCAAAGTGCATCCAAAAGGCCTCACAAGGGATGGTCTGTTTTCTCCTGGTTGCTTCCAGCCCACCTTCCTGGGGCCTCTGCTGGATGCAGGCCTGCCACCGAACCCGCTCCCCGCAGTGGCTCCACGGGACAGGGCACACAGCCAGGGACTCTGCTCTTAAGACCCCCACCCCTCGTTGCTTGCAGCCCCCACTAGGCAGGAGGGGGCCAGCTGTTGAGTGAGGAGCGACAGCAGTCTTTGGCAGGAGGTGGAGACGGGTGATGGTGAGGCGAACCAGAGAGAGGAACTCACCTTCTCACCGTTGGCACCAGCGGGGCCAGGGGGGCCAATGGGACCAGTCAGGCCCTGGGGAGAAAGGAGACAATCTGAGGGAGACGGAAGCGCTGACCAGGGATGTGGAGCCCAGCAGGGAGTCTAGGACCTCATACCTACTGGGCCTTGGTGTACCTTCCCACGCCCCTAGAAATCCCAGTTTTGTTGGGAGAGTCCCCAGAGCTGCCCAGTCTGCACAACTGAGAGGAGCAGGGGCTACACGCACACGCCACCCTCCTGTCCCCAGAGTGCAGGGCAGGAGACCTGTGGGGTCCCTAGGGTGCCCACAACCAGCATTCACTTACTCGTCCACCGTCCTTCCCGGGGGCTCCCTCAGGGCCTTTCTCACCAACATCACCCTGTGGGATAGAGAAGACGGGCCACCTCAGGGGGCTACTCCAGCCCAGTCTCCCCCTCACCGAGGCTCCAGGCGGAGTTCAGCCCCCAGCCCAACAGGATTTGCGGTGGGTTCAGGGTGAGAGGAGGGAGACAGGGGTGGGGAGGGTGTCACTAAGAGGCAAACAGAAGCCCAGAGGGGTTTCCAAGATCCTCAAGACATTTAACTAGGGACCTCCCCACCCAGGTGCTGGGGGAAGAGGGGGATGGGGGAGTGTGCGGCAGGGAAGCGCGGCTTTGGGGGAGACACGGTCACCCTGGTACTCACCCTGTCTCCCTTGGGCCCAGCGATGCCAGCAGCTCCCCTCTCACCGGGCATCCCTTGCAGACCTGGAGGGCCCTGAGCCCCAGGGGGGCCAGCTGGGCCAGATGCACCCTGTGGGGTGGGGGGAGGGAGTCTGTGTTGGGCAGCACCCGTGCAGGAGCCCAGCACCGAAGCCTCCTTTCCTTCTCTTCCTCCTCTGCCAACCCCCTTTCTGTCTTGTCTTCCATCTGCCCTCCTCCCACCTTCTTTCCTCCTGAGTACTTCCCGTTCTTCCTTCTCCCCCAGCAGAGCCTTCCAGGCTGGCCCACACAACCCCAACAGCCTCACTTACTTTGGGACCGTCCGTGCCAGGAGTGCCGGGGAGGCCACGGGGGCCCTGGAGGCCCTGGGCCCCGGGAGAGCCACGTTCGCCTGGGAAACCTCGTTCGCCCTGTGGTAGAGACACCATGGAGCAATCACATAAGAGAGGGGGGCAGAGGCCCAGGGAAAAGCGGGGGGTGGGGTGGGGGTCAGAGCACCACAGGTGCACGGACAGAACAGCACAGGGAGAGGGCAGGCCGGGGGCGGGGGGGACCACCAGAAACGGCCGGCACTCACCCTGGGACCCACGAGGCCGGGGGCTCCAGCTTCACCGGGAACACCCTGGGGAACAAAGAAGGATGTGAGAGAGCAAAAGATTTTCTGTCCCCCATCCAGGGCAGAGCAGCCCTCGAACCAGAGGCTGAGCTCGGACTGTCCTCTGTGGAGGCTTCACGGGGGCCCTGGAGTCCTCCTGCCCTTGCCTCCTGGGCATCAGACGAGATCCTCCCATCTAAGTGGTTTGCAGGTTCAAAGAGCCCCGTACTCACCTGGTCACCTGGTTTTCCACCTTCACCTGGGGGACCAGGAGGGCCAGGAAGTCCCTAGAAGGCAAAGTGACATGCATTAGCAAAGGAGTGAGTTTACTGCCCCAGCCCTCCAGGGAGCCCCAGCACCGGACAGAAGCCAGGACGGGAGGAAATCCTCATCCCCCTGTCCCCCTCAGGAGGGATGCCTGCTGCTGCCCACAGAGCCCCGGACACAGGAAGAACAGAAGAGAGGGCCCAGTCCAGCCACCTACCTGGAACCCAGAAGGCCCAGGAGCACCCTGCTCGCCTCGTTCACCAGCAGGTCCCTACAGAGGGAAACAAAGGCGGCCTGAGCCAGGACTGCAGAATCGGACAGCCTCGGCCAGAGGGGACTGCAGGGCAGCAGGAGGGCTGCCCGCGGAAGCCGTGCATGCACACGACCCTCATTCTTCTCCCACTGATGACCTGCACCCCTGAAATGGCGGTGGGATGCGCACTGCCTCGGCTTAGGGTGGGTCTGGTGTCTCGGGGCAGCCCAGATCCTCATCACACCAGGTGGGCCTGAGTTCCCTGGCCTCTGTGCCACCACCCCCGTGCCCACTGGGCCGCCCACAGAGGTGAGGTGGGGACTTACGGCGGGTCCGGGGGGTCCTGCAGCACCTGTCTCGCCATCTTTGCCGGGAAGACCCTAGAGAGGAGAGAAAGGGGTAATGGCATGACCCACGTCCTTCAGTTCTGCAGACCCCAGCGCTGAGCAGGTATGCTTGGTGGCCCAGAAACTCCAGACCTCCATGATCCCCCAACCCAAATTCCATTTCTATCCTTTTCTTTCCCTGGGCCCCTCCATTTCCCAGCCTTTCTCACTGTGGGTGTCGTCCTCCTGTCCCTGGACTTCTGACCAAGAGCAGCCAGAAGTCTCTTTGTGTGGACTCCCAAAGGGCCCAGAGCTATAGAGGCGCTGCCACAGGAATCCCCCTGCTGATGAGGACTCCGGGAGCAGGCCAGGGGCTGCGGCTCCCTCAGCACACGTCCAGCTGGCACCAGCACGGGGACAGGGAGGCAGGCTACTTACTCTCAGACCAGGAGCACCAGGCAATCCCTTCTCACCAGCCTTGCCAGGCTCACCCTGGAGGAGAAAGGGCAGGACCATGGAGGGAGGGTTGTGGTGGGAGAGGCGGGTAGAGTGGGCTGGGGAGCCTGGGGCTCGGGGCCATAGCCTGAGGGACAGCAAAAGCTCAAGCCAAGGGTCCACACCCCCTCTTCCGCTTGGGAGGGTGACAGCACTGCCCCGTGGACCCATGTCATGGTTGAGGGGCTCTGAAGCTCTCAGGAGCCCCGGGTTCCCCAGATCACATGCACTCCTGCAGGACACAGAGGCTCCCACTCATAACTGTCCATGGGTAACTATTCAGGAGCCGCTCCTTTCTCCAGGGGGCGAGGAGGGAGGTCACACCGTGCAGAAGGAAACGGAAGGGCAGGTTGTGACTTACGTTGGCACCTTTGGGGCCAGGGAAACCCATGACACCAGGCTGCCCACGAGCACCCTGAGGGCCTGGAGGACCAGGGCGACCGTCTTCGCCAGGGGCTCCCTGAAAGAGAGGACAGCATGGTCAGAACGTGGACACCCTGACCGCCTCTCTCTCCAGCATCTACCAAGTGCCCACCACACTGGCAGCACAGGCTCGCGGGGCTGACCACGGCTTTGGCCAGCAGCCCACACCACATGTGCAGATGCTGCCAGCAACAAAGCGAGCCTCAGTGAGGAGCAGCGCCCCTAGAAGTGTACACCGGGCTTTGTCTTCCTCCAAGGAAAAGCCCAAACACACGAGAAGGTAGCCTTTGCAGAGCTCCACACCTGGCCTGATGCCTGCCATCTGCCCCTCTCCCGCATTCTCATAATTCACAAGCTGCCCCCACCCAAAATCCTGTCTCTCATACTACCTGCCTCCCCACAGACATCCCCCCTCCAACTCCTCCCAAAAGTCCCAGATGGGAGACTTACGGAAGGACCAACTTTGCCTTGAGGACCAGCATCACCGGGGCGGCCAGTGAGACCCTTTGTTCAGAAGAGAGAGAGAGAGGGGATGGGTGTCAGGGAAGATCCCAGGCCCTCCCATTCCTGGACGCACAGGGTTGGAGGGAGCAGGTGGGGAAGAGCACCGGGACTTGGCTCAGAGCTGGAAGTCAAGAGCAAAAGCAGCTCAGCTACTCACCCGGGCTCCAGGAAGGCCGGGCTCTCCAGGACGGCCAGGGTCACCATTGGCTCCTTTGGGACCAGCAAGGCCACTGGGCCCTCGCTCTCCAGGGGCTCCCTACACAAAAGGAGTCAGGGAGTCAGCAGGAGGCCATCTGACCAGTACCAGAACCCCAACCCCTCTTCCCCCACTCACCTTTGGACCTGCCAGACCATCCTGACCTGGGAAACCACGGTTACCAGGAGCACCCTAGAAGGAAGGGGGAGGAGGACAGGTAGTGAGTTAGAATGGTCCCTGACCCAATCGCACAGAGCGCCTTACTCGGCTTCAGGAGAACAATCCCACCAACCCACAAACCACCATTTCCGTGGGGCAGTAGCTACGGCGGGCAAGATTCCGAGAGATTAACTTCTCAGGCCTGTCCTGGGGAGCAGCTCAAACTGCTTCATGTCATCCTAGTGGGAGTGAGGGTGCAAATAAGGGGGTTCCCTGTCCCCACAACAGTGAGCGGAGCAGAGGGGAATCTGATACTCAGGCCACAGGACCTAGCCAGAACACAGAGCCGCAAAGACTCAACTTCCTCATCCAGGACACAGCCCGCAGAAAGTGGGGACTCCCAGCCCACTTACTCTCTCTCCGGGTGGACCGACCGGCCCAGCACCACCAGGCTCTCCACGGGCCCCTCGTTTGCCTTCTTCACCAGCAGGACCAGGGGCTCCTTGGGGGCCAGCAGGGCCCTAAGAACCACACAAAAGAGAAATGGGGTGAGTCTTCATGGGGTGCCGGGTGGTCACTGGCCTGGCAGGTGGAGGGAGCGGCCTTGGCTATTGTTTCAAGGCTGGGGGGACTGGGGAAGGGGGGCCGTAAAGGATCGGCTCAGGGAGAGCAGAAGTGGCTCAATGGGAAGAGTGAGGGTGGAAGGTTGACCAATTGGTCAAACCAAAGATGAGAGCTTAAGCTGCATCAGCTTCTCAACCTGTACCTCCCCTCCTCCCGACACAACCTGAGAGGTCCCAGATTAGGGGATGGGGCTACAGAGGAGCAGGGCTGGGGCCTGGCCGTGGGCCCGAGACCGGTGGGCAGATACTCACAGGTTCTCCCTTGGGGCCTTGTTCACCCTTGAAGCCAGCAATACCAGGCTCGCCCTTGGGGAAAGAGAGAGGCAGGTTATCGCACGGGGTTCCCTCCATGGACCCACCCCCACCTCCCAAGGACACCGGTGCGAGCGCAGGAAGGAGGGATGGCGGGGTTTGACTCCAGGGGCATTGGTGGGACTTGAGGTTCATGCTGGGCCTTACCGTCTGGCCTTTTGGGCCCAGAGGACCAGTTGCACCTTGAGGACCGGGTGGCCCCCGGGGCCCAGGGAAGCCAGGGGCACCAGCAATGCCAGGAGCACCCTGTTGGCATGAGTAGAAGAGAGGGGCATCAGGAGAGGGGCAAGGAGGCACTGACCCTACCTGCAGGAGACAAGTCCCAGGGCCACACTCACAGCAGATCCTTTGGCTCCAGGAATTCCATCCGTTCCGGGGTTACCCTGAAAAAGGAGGCGGTGTCATTACAAAGTAAGCAGCAGAGAGTAAGCCCTGGCCGCCTCCCTGCCCTCCCAGCCTGCAGATCCAAGGACCGTCCAGTGCAGACAGGGTCCCGCTGGGTGTCTCAAGGGGAGGACAGGGTGGGAGGGAGACGTATCCCTAGAGTTCAGGATGCAAGTGCTGGGCCAAAACGAAGGTTTGGTGGGTGGGGCTCTGATGGGGGCCCCAGTTCTCCCAGAGGTAAACAGAGTCAAGAGCCTCCGGGCCACAGACCCCAGGTATTTCGGGCCAGAGAAAAGCTGCACTTACCGAGGCACCAGCCGGCCCGGGGGACCCAGGAGTACCAGGTTCACCTCGAGGACCTTGAGCACCTTCGGGACCGCGAGCACCTGTGGGGCCAGCTTCACCCTGGGCAGAGGCAGAGGCAGAGGGCAGGAATGAGGAGAAGGCAGAGGGCAGGAATGAGGAGAAGGCGGGGGGCACAGACCTCTCATGGGCCAGCCACAGGCACGCACGGGCAAGCCAAGTCCCACGCACGTGCCCACTGTGCGCGTGTGCAGGCGTGTTCCCACATGTTCCTACCTGTTCCCACAGGGCCCCCCGCCCCGAGAGAGCTTGCCAACCTGAAGACCTCGCCCCCTCTGCCTCCTGCGCTCTCCGTGTCCCCTCCACACCATGACCCCCCGCGGCAGGTGCGTGAGTCCATGCTGCCCAGCAGGCACCGTGAGGCGCAGTCTACACCCCTCAGTAAGGCCCTGCCGGGGTCCCACCCACCCGGGCAGTGCCCTGGGCTCTCGGATGGCAGCTGTGGTGGGCAGCCTTTCCTTCCTCCACCCACTCCATGCCCCCATGCTTGTCAGGAGGAAACGGAGGCCCTTGGACAGCTCGGCTCAGGGAACCCCTCCACTCAGGTCAGGCTGTGGCCGGGCCGGCTTGCAGCGAGCCAGGCAGCCTGGGCAAGAGCCAGCTGGGCCAAGCACGCTGCTCCCCCAGTCCGAGGCAGCCCCCCAAAATGGACTCTACTTCCACTTTCCCCTTCTTTCCTAAAAGGCACGAGTGGCCAGCCTCCAGGCTGTGTGGCCTGCAGAGGGCCTTGGGGAGGGCTGCGGACCTGGAGGCAGGGCACACCCGCCTCAGGTTTCTCCTCAGGACGCTCTTGCTTCACTTTTGTAATTATTATTTCTAAAGGTCAGGCCCCCTCACCTTCTGCTGTCCCTCTTCACAATGGGTCTCCTTCACCCAGCTCCAGGGCCTCAGACACTGTCTGGTTGCCATGGAAACCCGGGGAGGGGAAAGGCAACCTGATGCCAGTGACCGCTGGGAGGCTCCTTATTCATCTCCAGAGAGAATTCCCAGGAAACGCGCCCAGGTCCCGCTAGGGCCATAGGGGCCTTTCCCTAAACTGGGAAAGCCGGCCTCTCACCGCCCCCATCAACCCTGGAAGCACTCTGCTAGCCCTGCTGGGCTGGCCGAGTCCCCCAGCGGAAGCAGAAGCCCTCTCCTGCACCCCCGCACCCCCTAGCCTGTCCTCCAGCTCCCTCCTGGGCGTCGGGTTTGCTGAGCTTTGCTTTCTTCTCTTCGGGTCCTGGTCTTCTGTCCCTCTCAGATCTCCAGAGTCTCGCCATCGTTTCCTGCCTTCCCCAGTCTCGGGCTGGACCTGTCTATCCAGCTCTGTATTCTGCCTGCTTACTATCCCTTCCATTTGGGGGGGCTGGGAGATGCAAGGTCCTTCCTTGCCTCCAGGAGAGCAGCAGTGGGTGGGGTGGGAGACACCCCTGAGAAGGGAAGGGGGACTGTCCAGGGCGTGGTCCGCAAGAACATGGGAAAGGGGGTAGGGCACGTACCTTGGCCCCGGGAGCACCAGGGAAGCCAGGACCGCCAGCAGGACCCACGGGACCCTGGAGGAAAGAAGGAGGGAAAGGTGAATGCCATTTCTGGGTAGTATTTCTCCAGCTCCCAAAGTGAGCGACCCCCACACCTCACATTCCTTTGCTCTGCACCCCTTGTGGCTCAAAGTCCCTGGATGAAAAGTATCCCCATGGCCAGTGTCCCTGAACCTGGCTTCCCAAGCAAAGCATCTAACTATACACACGGGGAGACGCAGATGATTCTCTGACCTCCTGATCTAGCCCTCCTCAAAACAATGCCAAAAGCGTGGCTAAAACAAATGAACCGTGGCTTCAAAGCTTGTTATCTGCACACGAGGGTAATACGGAGAAAGCACTCCTGCTCCTTCACTTTAGAAGGCCCACCCCGCCTGCCTGCTCCTGCTCCGCTGGGCTGCAGGCCGGGGCTCAGGCCAGGCGAGCCAGGTGAAAGGCACTTACCGGTGGGCCTGCGGGGCCTGGTTGGCCGTCGTTGCCTCGGGCACCCTGTGAGCGGGGAGAAGGAAGCAGGCACGGTGAAAAGCCCCATAGGGCCAAGCCTTCCTCACCCACAGCCCACCCCACCAGAAACCTCGGGCAGCGCTGGGGCCTGCGGCCCCCAGGGAGTGGGGGGAGGCTGGCCAGGCCAAGTGTGGGACAGCCCCCCCCCCCCACTACCGAGGGAGCAGCTAGGAACCCCTCCGTGGTGGCTGCAAGAACATGGGCTGTGGGGCAGCAGTGAGCAAAGCCTGGGTGATTTCCTCACTAGTCCATCATTTCTGAAACTTTCATTTAGAGCCCAAATATCTCCAACTTCAAGGCCAAGTCATCATTTGAAGACTCAGCGAATTGAGCCAAAGAAAAATGAAAGAGCCAAGCAGCAAACCTAACTCAATTCTTCCCACCTGCTTGCAGCGGGAGACACTTTCGGGGGGCTTGGTTAACATCCTTAGTTAAGGCCTGGTTAAGGCCTCCCCTTGGTTAACACCAGGATACCTCTGGGCTCTACCCCCTTGCCACCTCCACCAGACCACCTGTTCCTAAGGAAACACAGATGCCCACAGGACGTCTGGCTCTGGCGGGAAACAGCCCTGTGAGGGGGCAGGGCACTGGGCCCAGCCTGAGGACCACGTCAGAGTTCATGCCCGAGAGTCCTTGACACTGTTAAGGCTGCCAGTTCTTTCTCTTGTGGACAAGTTTTTTGTGTCTTTTTGGTGAAGATTTATTTATTTATTTGAGAGACCCCACACGCTAGTGGGGGGCAGTCTTCAAGCAGACTCACCGCTCACCGATGAGCTTGACATGGGGTTCAAGCTCATGACCCATGAGAGCATGACCTGAGCCAAAATCAAGAGTCAGACACTTAGCCGAACCACCCAGGCACCCATAGGACCAGTTTTGAGGGTTTCTTTTCCACAGGTTTAGGGTGAACACTCCCCAGTTTCTCTCTCAAAGCCCCTCAGGACCTCAGGAACCTTTACGCAAACTCCAAGAACCATCAGGCCAGACAGAGCTATGCCTGGGCCCTGGTCCTTGGCAGGGGACCAGAGCAGGCGGGAAGGCTACCTTTCCCAAGGTAAGGCCCACCTGCCTGCCCCTGCCTCTGCCGGCGTGCTAAAGAAAAAGGATGCTTTAGGGGGAGCTCCTGTTTCAGAAAAGACTCAAATCTTCTTCCTGGTTATGGTCCATTTCTCCTGACTTTGGAGAATCTCCAAATTGGCATTAAATAGGAAAACAAGAGGAGACTGGACAGAAAAAAATGTCAGAGGGCACATGAAGCCTCAGCATTGGCCAGAGCTCCTTCTGGGCCAGGCTGGCTGGTTCGGGAAACTCTAGAGCACCCTCCCCTCCAGGGGTTGGCCAGAGGAGAGGCCTGGGGCCCAGCATGAGCAAGGGGAAGCTGAGCGCTGCTCCAGGAGGCCTGCGTGGGGCCAGCCTCCATGGCTCTGCCTACAGCACGGCTGGGAGAGGGCACCGTCTGGCTCAAGGGGGGCACGTGACCACAGCCGGCAGAGGCCAACCCAGCCCAGTCCCGGGCCCAGCCTTGACACCAGGCCTGCACTTGGAACTATGTGACGTTGTCAACTTTCTATGCCAAATCCTGTGCCCGGCCTGCCAGACAGACTACTGTGGGCCGGGAGGCAGCAAGGCGGAGCAAGGAGGAGGAAGGACAGACATGCAGCTGATCTTTGCCCCTCATGGGGTGCAACCACGGTGGCAGCAGGTCTGGCCAAAGAGCCACAAGCCAGGTGCCCATCATCTGCAGAAATCGCAGTGTTTCTTGGCAGCCCCAGCACTCTCCGACCCGCTCACGCAAAGTGACTCCTGGATAAGGCACCTGGGCAGGCTGACAAATGGGGGTCCAGGCTGCCTGCTATTTCCCTGATCTGCTTTTGAGGGACATTTCTGTCAAACACATTCATTACATGGAAAGCAGCCGAGGGAGTAAAGCTGGTTTACTTGGGCCAGCCTGGCAAGGGCCTGTGAGGCGGGGCCTCGGAGCTTGGGTGGCTGGGGTATGAGCCCAACAGAAAGCAGGGTGTTTCTTAAACATGGCTTTCATCACATTCCTCGCCTGACCGAGCACCCAGAAGGGCTCTCTACTGCTGAGGGAGCAGAGCTAAATTCCCACAGCTCCCGGCTCCTCAGGCTGCAAATCCCCTGCAGATGCCCTTCCCCTCCCACATCAACAAGAAGCCACTAGAGTCTGAGGCTGCCAAGCACGGCCTGAAGCGATTTAACCTTTCTGGGCCTCAGTTTCTTCTTCTCTCAAACGGGGAGACTAGGGGCACCTGGGTGGCTCAGTCAGTTAAGCGTCTGCCTTGGGCTCAGGTCATGGTCTCAGGGTCCTGGGATGCAGCCCCTGCCTACAGTGGGGTTGGGAGTCCCTGCTCAGCAGGGAGGCTGCCCCTCCCCCCTCTCTCCGCCCCTCCCCTTCCCCATGCTCCTGCTCGCTCTCTCAAATAAAAAAATAAAATCTTGAAAAAAAAATAAAATAAAATGGGGAGAATGGTAGAATCTACCACACAGGATTTGAGGGAAGATTAGCTGAGACAGAGCACATGAGGTATTGACCCCAGGAAGCGCCTGCTCCACTGGGGCCACAGCATCGCAGCCCCATGAGCTGACATGGGACTGTCAACACTTTTCTAGAGCATCATCTCATCAACCGGAAAGAACAAAAAGTAGCTCAGCACCGTAGCCAGTTGACGTCTGTCCATAACTTCAAACTGGACGGACAGGGAGCGTGTTGGGGGCTGAGAAGGGGATGACCCGAAAAATCCTGACTGCTCAGGGGGAGTCCCACCCCCACCAACCAACCCTTCCACAGCCCAGCCCTGTCCTTTGTCCTTCAGCTGTGCAGACCAGGGCCTGGGAACTCGTGCCAGGCACACTCAGAATCCGTCCCCGTGGGATGGCCACACTCTCTCTGCCTCGTGGGGCTGTTGGGAGGGTCAAGGACAGCCCTAGAGGAAAGTGTCCTGTAAACTCCAAAGTGGGGACCACGTGGTGGATTTGGCCTTGCCATTACTCACTGCAGCACCAGCGGGGCCAGTCCGTCCTCGCTCACCCGGCAGGCCTCGGGGACCCTGGAATACACCAGAACAGCATAAGCATGAGCTGGTTCACGGATACTCCATCTGTTCTCCCCAGACACCACAAGGGGCAGCAAGGGCTCTTGGGGGGGAGGGAGGTGCGGTGGCCCCCGACAATGCCTTCCCAGCTTGCCTAGGACCCCCCCGCATCTCATCCAAGGCATTTCTGCCCAGATAGAATCACCGACACTCCTGCTGGCACCACTGGGAGCCTTGTCACTGGCACATCTTGCTTCGAGCCACAGATGAGCTCCCCAAAATGTGGAGAAGAAAAGCAATTTTTAAAAACTGAAGCCCATCTTAGCATAGGGCTATGGCAAGGAAATGTTGGTGAACCTTGAACAAATCGTCTATTTGATAAATATCCCTTTTCGATCTGATCACAGTGAGATCAGATCTACGAAGCTGAGTATCTCCCTTGCACAAAGGGAACAGTTTACACAGCAGAACCATCAGCTGGCTTTAGAAGCTGGTGGGAGGGGGTATGGAGGCCTTCCCAAGGGGCGATGGTCATACTCACCATTGGACCTGGAGAGCCATTCTCTCCCGGTGAACCACTCTCTCCCTGGGAAAAAGATGCATAGGGTCACTGAGGGGATCCCCACTGGCAGCCCCCAGAAAACTCCCGAGCAGGAAGCCAAAAGCTCTGGTCAACTCAGTTAGCACCAAGACCCCCAAAGCTCAGCTTTGCAATGGACAATTCCCAGAGCGCTCCCAGCCTGCCCTTCTTTCTGCAGGATGCGGGCCTGGCTGTCCCCAGGCAAAGCTGTTCTATACTAACCCACTGGCTCAATAGCATCTCCCTGCTTGGAGAGAAAGGAGCCTCATGGTCTCCCTCTGTCCCCACCCCCATGTGCTCCTCCGTCCTTACCTTTACACCTGGAGCCCCGGCTTCTCCCTTAGCACCATCTAGACCTGGGTAGCCCTAGAGGACAAGAGAAAACGTTCCATCACACTTCTGGGAAACCCTTTTAAGAAGATTCATGCCCTCTGAATGCTTTTCTCTCCCCTGGGCAATACCTCCCTTCCAGCACCCTCGTCCACAATACTTACTCTGTGACCCTTGACACCAGGAAGGCCTGGGGTTCCGGGGAAGCCGCGAGCACCCTGTGGTCCAAAGAGGAGATGTTCAAGGCAGAGCAGAAGGCAGATGGGGGTCCAGGCTGCCCTGCTCTGCTCGAGAACCTTCGGAGCCGAGCCCCCATACCACACCTCACCCCAGCTTATGCAAAATGGGTTTAAACCAGAGCTGCCGGGCATCCCCCCTGTGGGCCTGTGTGAGGATCCTACGTGTCCGCACGGAGGCGTGATGTACGTAGGGGCTGTTGGAATTCCGCCTTAGAAAGGAGCTAGCTGAACTGGACATGCTGGGTGGGAGACCACTGCCTTAGCTGCAGAGGAGGGAGACCCGGAACAAGGTTTGCAGCTGGGAAAGGCAGGCACTTTACCTGAGGGCCAGGGGGGCCTCTTTCACCAGATTTCCCAGGCTTTCCAGCTTCGCCCTAAAGGGAGAGAGATGTACTTCAGCTTCCCCACAAGACAAGTCAGCATGGTTGGCACGCTCCGGATGGCATCTCTCCTTCCCACCTGGCTTCCGTGCCTTTCGCCCACCTGCTTACTCATCTCCCCCACATCCCCGGGAGTCCAGGCTTCAAACGCCTTTCTGGGTCATGATGAATTCTTTTGGAGAGCTGCTCACTATGTGGCCAAGTGTCTCCATCTGGACCAGCCTGCAGCTTCCCCAGGGGACTTTGCTCTCTCCCCTCCTAAGCCCTGCAGACCCGGCTAGCGCTGCCTTACCCCAAGAGACTTTTACCATGTAATGGGATTCATAAGAATAGCTCGAGAGCCAACTCTTGTCTCTTCACTTCGTCTGCACCCTTTGCAGACATCCTGCCTTGGGCTGTGCTTTTCCTAGCTCATTTACAATTAAGATAATGTTGGGCTGTTGAGTGTCTTCCTTTTGTTTTCCCTTCATGACATCTTTTCTCTTTCCTTTCTCCCATTTCTCAATTTCCCTTCCTGGAGCTAATGATGTTTTAATTATTTCCCTTCCCAATAGGTCCAAAGCAGTTCCCAGGCACTCGTAAGCTAAGCTGCAAGGGGGAATGTAGACAGTAGACAGGGTCTGAGGCTTTGATGGACCAGCCCTGCCCCTAAGGACACCTCCACCCTGGGCCAGGCTGAGAGCGCTTCCACGCCCCTGCCCCCATAGACACCTCCCTCTCCACACCCTTCCAAAGGAGGCAGCCACTCATCGGACCACTTGAGGGTACTCACATCATCACCAGGTTTTCCAGGGGGGCCAGGAGGACCACGGGGACCCATGGGACCCTACAAATGAAGTGAGAGAGTGTATGAGATAGTTGGAAGGGGAACGATGCGTAATTAGTAGACAAAATTTGGGAACTGCAGCCTTTGGAATCTAAGTTCTCCCATAAGGAAGAAAGATGGAGGTGGGGGTTCGGGAAGCCTACTCAGTGCTGAGAGAAAGCAAGAGGGCAGAGCTGATCATACTGGAAGGCAGCAGGCAGCACAGGCCAGGGGTGACCCAGAAAGGGGACTATTGTGACAGAGTTCCTGGTGGTCCTTGCCACCTCCTGGGCTTCTCTGGGAGAGATCCCTGTGGAGCTAAGAAGTGGCATTTCGGGGTCTTCCCTTGGGAAAACTCAGGGCAGTCTTGGGGTCTACGTGGTATATTGCTGGAGGCCCCCCCAGGGGGAGGGCAGGGTCTGGGCAGGTACTCACGGAGACACCAGGTTCCCCAGGTTCACCAGGGTTGCCTTGAAATCCTTGAGGTCCCTAAAAAGTAACACGAGGACGCCAAGTTAAGCCCACAAACTGACACATGAGAGCTTGAAAAAGTGTCTGCACTACCACAGAGCAGAAAGACTCAGTACTTACAGGAGCACCAGCAGGGCCTGGAGGTCCCCGAGGTCCCATGGGGCCCTGCAGTGAGAGAAGGAAGAGGGTTACTGGAAGTGATGTGCCAGTGGTCACCAGTGTGCCCCCGCCCCATAGCCAGCAGCCCAGACAAAGGACAAAAAGTTACTCTGTGGGCAGGGGGCCTGCAGTGGCTACTCCCTCCCATTTCCCACTCCCTGCGCAACAGTCTATTTATTTATAGGCACCATTTGGATAGAGAAGCTGGCTTTGCTTTCTCCTGGCCTGCAGCCATGTTTACTAAAGTCTGAGTTTCATTTAGCTCGTGCCAAGTCGGAGCTGCAGGGCTGAAATTTCCTGCTGGAAGTCTGTGGGTGCTGGAGGACAGTGGCTGCTGTCTGCATTCTTCAGTTCTCATTCCAAGAGCAACAGCGACTGGCCTTCCAGCCTCAACCTACATGCATCTCTCCATCCTCATTCTTCTTGGTCACTCCAGCGCATCATTGGAACTGGCACCCATCACCATTAAAAACCAAATGCTTCGGGCTGACCCCATGGGAGGTTACATAAGTGAGGGAGAAGAGCTTCTCTAAGCAATTATCTGTAATGTAAGGTTGTCAGATTCCCTGGCTCTGCTAAGGGCCACCTTCTGCCATTTTGGCTGTAAAAACCCCTTGTCTTTTCTTACCATTGGCCCTTGCATCACTCCCATCTGGGCGCCACCAGCCTTCTCGTCGAATCCTCCAGCCATCTGGGCAGCGAAGTTCTGCAAATAAACTCAACGACATTAGAAGCCTGAGAGGCCCCGGGTTGTTCCTTCTCTGCTAGGTGAAAAAAAAAAAAACAAAAAAACAAAAAACAAAAAACCACCCAAAACTCTATTTTATTTTAATTTTTAAAAAAGATTTTATTTATTTATTGACAGACAGAGATCACAAGTAGGCAGAGACACAGGCAGAGAGAGAGGGGGAAGCAGGCTCCCCACTGAGCAGAGAGCCTGATGCGGGGCTCGATCCCAGGACCCTGGGATCATGACCTGAGCCAAAGGCAGAGGCTTTAACCCACTGAGCCACCCAGGCGCCCCAAGCCAAAACTCTATTTTAGATAAACTCTAATTATTGCAGACTAACTGCATTGGACAGAATTGCCAATGATGCCTGAAAAATCATTTCTGGAAATGCGTTAGGAGATGCCAGTGGCATAATCATTTCCCTGGGAGGTACAGAGCTTTTTGGAGGAGTCTCAGTTACCCACATTTCATTGTATGGAATTACTTTTTAAATTCTAATACAGTAAATACATTGTTTGACCTACATTGAGAAAGACAATTAAAATATTCCTCTTAAGCATAACAAAGAACACGGAGGACATGGCGAGGTGGAGAGGAGAAGGGAGTTGAGGGAAATTGGAGGGAGAGATGAACCATGGGAGACTACGGACTCTGAAAAACAACCTGAGGGTTTTGAAGGGGTGGGGAGTGGGAGGTTGGGGGAGCCAGGTGGTGGGTATTATGGAGGGCACGCATTGCATGGAACAGTGGGTGTGGTGCAAAAACTATGAATTCTGCTATGCTGAAAAGAAATGAAATAAAAAAAAATTTCTGCACCAGAATAATAAAAAAAAAGAAATTTTAAAAATATATATATATTTCTCTTAAAGTTTGGGTTTTTAAAAAATTCCCAGGCATTTAATGCCCAGCAAAAGACTAAAATCAACAGCCTTAAAATATTTCAGGCAAGGGAAGGCATAGGCATCTGCAAGCCACAAGTTTAAGAATTTAAAACCTAGCAAACATCAAAACAGCAAATGTGCCAAAACTGGACAATAATATAATCCGTCGTTTAATTCCAAAAATGTCTTTCGCCTCACACCTTCGCTCAGTGGGGCTCTTTCATGAGAAGGAATTGGTGGCTTGGAATGTACCCGGCAAGGACCAGGAATAAATGTCTTCCAAGGACAGTGGCCACTCTTCTTCCAGGGAACTACCAGCGCCCAGTCATCCTCTCCCTCCGCCCCCACTCCCGCGCCCAGGAATCAACCACACAGGACAGATGCCTGGGAACCCGGTAACTGAAGACTTGCCCTACAGAAACCCAGCAAGTGCAAAAAGTCCTCCCTTAGTGCCACAGTGTCAGGCCTAATATGTGATTCCACTAAATTATAGGCCCAGGGAGAAGCCCAAGGACGGGCTATGTACACACTGCTCGCAGCCCGGGGAGCCAGCCAGCCAAGTGTGAGTAGCAATTTGGAAGTCCCATTTCCTGAGGGACAGCCTGCAGAGAGGGGATGTAAGGATACTTACTCCACCAAGGCCGGGGGGACCCGGGGGGCCAGGGGGACCAGGGGGGCCAGGATTTCCAGGGGTCCCAGGCTCTCCATCTCTGCCACGAGGTCCAGGGGCACCCTTGGCAAAAAGAGAAAAGGGCACACACGTGAAGCAGGGCTTATGCAAGGACTGCCTGGCCACGGGCTGCACCTGAGGAAGTGGTCATGCACATGGGGGGAGGGATGGGAGAGGCTCAGAGGACCTGGGGAGTCCACAGGGGGTTGGGGAACATCTCTCAACTCACTTTTTCGCCTTTGTCACCACGATCACCTCTGGGTCCTTGTTCACCCGCAGGTCCCTGAAGGGGAAGAAAATGTTGAGATGATGGCAAGACGGGGTCCTGCAGATCAGTTACATGCAGAAGGGATGGAGGAAAGGATTTCTCCCGTTCTTACCTGAGGCCCAGGAGGTCCTTTGGGTCCTACAATCTGTGAGAGAGAGAGAGACCCACAGCATATTAGAGGGAGCCCAAGGAGGTGACCCAGTTAGAGTAGGAGATGTAACCGGGATGAGAGGAATCTGTACTTACATCCTTTATGTCTCCAGGTTCTCCTTTCTGTCCCTGAAACAGGACACAGTCTGAGGAGGGAGCCGTGCAAGCCCACCAAGCCCCAAGTACAAAACCCTGGGCCAAGCACTGAGATGCCCCCTAAAACAGCTTTCTGCTGCTACCTACAAACACCACGGGCTGGGTGCGCACAACACCACTTAGCAAAGCAAGAGGAGAAGGAGAAGAAAAAGCCCTTACCTTTGGTCCTGGTTGCCCTGCAGATGGAAAAAGAGAAGAATGAAAAATTGTGAGATGGAGAAGTACGAGTTCTTGTCACTCAAACACTCCTTAATGGATTAAACAAAGACAAGGACACAACCCCAGAAGGAGGCAGCTTCCTGTCCCTCCACTGGGATATTAGGGTCATGGGGATCCTGGGGTTGCTGAGGTCCCTTGAGGAAGGGAGCTGACCCAGACTTTGTTACTGAAAAAGCAGTCAGCATGCAAAAGAATGGAGCAGGGCGTAGGAAGAGAAAATGAGGCACTCAAGGTCTAATTAGCACCAAGAAAGGAAGCACCAGAAGCTCGAAGAAGGTCCAAGTGTCTTCTCTCCCCACAGGGTAGGAAGCCCTTCCCGTAGCCCGAGCCCTCCCAGAAGTGGAGTTAGGTGGTCAGAAGGGTCTTACGTTCAAGCTGGGTCTCCTCGAAGCAAGCACATGAACACAGCAGGGCATGGGAGTTAGAGAGGGCATTGCAGCGAGGGCCTTCCCAAATCAGTGACCCCTTCCCCCTCTGTGGCAGCAAAGTAGTGAGGCAATCAACACTTCCCTCACGTGGGCCTCAGAAATGATCCGGAAATCTGGACCATAAAAGCAGGTCACTAGTGTTGGCGAAGTGTTAAGGAAGGGCAACTCCTTGCTTCCCTTTCCACTTTCTTCTCTGTTTGAGTAGGAGGGGGACAGCGAGGGCCACCCAAGGGGCCTAGGCATGTGCCCTCCCCACAGGGAGATGAGGCCTGTGTCCAAGTGCTGTAGAGGGGTCACGGACACGCATGCACCACCCCCAGCACTGGTTTGGGCTTGGAGTAAATAAACCCACCAGAATGCAGGCCTGCAGGGCCCTAGCCCAGCCCCACCCCCAGGAGCCAGCTCCGCCTTCTCTTATTAACCTGCTTCTTAATTGGCAGTTAACTCCAAGAGAGGTAAACGCAAAAGGAAACTGCCAGGGAGTTTCCATATTTCAAAGAGGGAGCCTGCCCTCTGTCTCCCCACTAGCCGGTGGAGGTCTCTCCCCACTGAAGACCAGATATTTAGCGGTCTTCTACAGAGAAGCCGAGCTGTGGGTCATAGAGGAATTTATCTGCGGTCTGGCCCACAGAGCACGTGATCACCATCGTGGCTCTAGTGATTTGCAGAGATGATTCTAGAGTGGATACTTCTGTGGAATCACATCCGCCCTTCCCTATGCTGGAAGTGTATTTTGGGGAGGTTTTGGGTGAGGAAGGACCCCTCTAAGTGTCTCAGGCTCATTCCCTTTCAACCTGCAAGCAAGAAGTGGCCTTTCCTTTCAGCCTCGGCTGCCGGGGTCCCATGGATAACCAGTCCCTGTGCTCCAGAGAGGACCGGCATCCATGGGAGGGCATTTGCTGCACCTGCAAGTAATTTATTTATGTGGAACAGGAAATAAATAAATTACGACCACCGGCAGTGGTGAGGTCAGTTGAGCAGATGGGGCAGCACTCTCCGAAGGGGGTCTCAGGGCTGAGGCAGTCTTTCATGTCTTCACAGATTATGTCGTCGCAGAGGACAGTCCCAGTGTCACAGACACAGATCCGGCAGGGCTCGGGCTTCCACACATCCTTATCATTATACCTCTGCCCGTCCTGCACACAGCTGCCAGCCTTCTCTGCACCAAGGGCCGGGGCAGGGGAAGCAGAGAGAGCCAAGGGAAGGAGGGGGTGGGGAGCCAGAAGAGAAAAAGAGAAAGAAGTTGCAGTCAACTTGACATCACTCAAATGCGGAAGAATGTGGGCTCCTGAACATAGATCACTTGAAAATGATTTTTCTTAAGCCATCCTGCAATCGTCCACGTATTCAAGGTCCCTTTATTGTGCACCTGGCATTATGCTCTCTATTTGCCACTGAAAACCCGGGGACCCAGCAGTGATGGGAAGGGGGAGGCGGGGCTACTGTAGCATATTTGCTTCTGGCATCTAGCCTGGGGCAGAGGGGAAGGGGCAGGGGCAAGCTGGAGTGGGAGCAGGAGGTGAGACCCTGAATGGGAACTCAGGGACTGCAAAGACAGGGGAAAGGAGAAAACAGACACCCCACTCCCCCAGCACAGCGACAGAGACCTTTTTTCTGCCTTCCTCTAGGAATTATGGGATTTGCTAAATACACCTGACAGCTAAAATGCAGAAGGCATGTAGAAAATTCTACCTACAAAAATTAGAATCTAGGGAACAGCCAGACTCCAAAAGTGGGTATATGGTAGTGGTAGTGAAAGGAGGAGCTGTTAGAATTAGGATAATGTACCATAATTTAAATCCTATTAGAATCAGGACCAGTTGGGGAAGGGGGGTAGGATAGGCCGATTCAGACAACACACTGGGGATCCCAGCAGGCTAACAGAATGCCTTGGGAGGCAGGAAGGGCCAGGAGACACTTCCCTCCTGCCCCC
This sequence comes from Mellivora capensis, assembly GCA_004024625.1. Taxonomy (NCBI): domain Eukaryota; kingdom Metazoa; phylum Chordata; class Mammalia; order Carnivora; family Mustelidae; genus Mellivora; species Mellivora capensis. Next base: position 6,511 of record PISX010006599.1, on the reverse strand, counting down.
CCTCTCCCCCGCAGCTGACCTCCAGCCCTTCCCCTCCGTGTAAGAGACCCTAACCTCTTCAGAAGCCAACACATCAATGTGGGGGGTGGGGAGGGCTCAGGGCGCTTTGAACGCCTGGCCTGGGCTAAGATTAGCCCAGGCCAGGCCTGGTCTCGTCCAAGAATGCAGACCAAGAACGGCACGGACCAGTCCTCTCTCTCTACCAGCGCCCGGCCGTCTGGAATTCACCCTGCAAACGAAGCCTGTGCTGAGAAGAGCTTTCCCGAGAGCGCCAAGGGCTGAAGAGCCCGCACCGCGTGCTAGGGAGCGCCCAGCGCTGTTTTTCTCATCAAAATCCCCAAAGCAATGGCAGCTGCAGGGGATGAATAATAGGAAAGAGCCACAAACCAGGTGGGCGGAGAAAAAAATGGGCCTCCCTGCTGCTCTTGAAGGAGACTCTGAAAATCTAAAGATAAACCTTTTTTTTTTTTCTTTGCCACCTGTAGGAACCCGCTCAGCCTTTAGGCAAAATAATCCCCGCGAGGGTACGGGGATCCCAGGGGGGTACACGGGGTCCCAGTGCGGTGACACGCCCACCGCTAAAAGAGCTGGAACGGCAAAAAGCGGGTGGTGGGGCAGGGGAAGGGGAAGGGGAGAGAGGTCTCCCGTCCGGTATAAGGAAAAGCCCGCCCTCACTCAAGAGGGCTCGGGGTGAAAAAAGAAAATGCTGGGAGGAGGGGGGGCACCCGAACGCGGCTCGGATTTCCCGCGGAAGGGCGGGGCCGGGATGAGGGGGGCGGGGCCGCGCGCGCAGGCGGTGCGAGCCGCGGGTTGACTCTCGAGGCTGCAGCTCTGGACGCGGCTCGCCCACAGACACTGGGAGGGTGAAAAGTAGGATTAAATGACTGCCCCAGAAAGGAGCCAGCCCCGTAACCGGATCCCCTAGGTGTGGACGGAGGAGCCCAGCACCACCATAATTGCTGTTCCAAACGGCTGCCGATAGCATCCCGGCGCGCCTGATCCGTTTCCCCTCGTTACCGCAGCGCCGCATAAAGCGCTCCTTTGTAGCAGGCCAATTAAAAAGTTACCTCTTTCGGGGAACTGTTTTTGCTTCGCCGCCGCTTTGCGCAGGGCTGGAGCCCGGGAGGTGGCGGCGGGCGGGCACAGGGGGGCATTGTGGAGAGGGGGTCGGGGAGTCCGGGGGAATCCACCGGACCTCGCCTCTCATGAATGGGGCTTTTCTCGAGCGCACACAGAGCCCGATTCACAGGTCTCCGCAAGGAACCAGTTTAAATAAATACGGGCAGCATTTCAGCCCATCTGGAAGCCATCGCTGCCAATCTCCCAACGCAAACAAGCCTCACAAAGGAGAATTGAGGTCTCTCCCCTCAGCCGAGGGGCACTTTCGGAGGCGAGGGCTGTGAAATGCAGATGTGGGTCAAATACGCCGCCTCCAATGAGTTTCTCAAACTCGTGGGCAGCTGGGGAGGAGGGGTGTGCCCCTGCTTAAGGCTTCTGACATCCCTGACGTCCACGCAGATCGTGCCTTTCTCCACGTCACGTCTCTGGGTCCACCGCCCACGGGGGAGGGGGTGACCCGGCTGGGACGCGTCAGGGAGCAGAGTCAACCGCCCCGATGCACTCCCCCTGGGGAGAAGGGGTTGCGACTAGAAGATCTGGGCCCAGGAAACTGTGGAATTCACTTACTCCCGGTAATCTGCGGCGGGAGAGCGCTCCGCCACTGACCTGAATGCCTCCAATACCAGATGGAGAATTCCCAAATTCTCCCAAATTATTTTGGAGTGACTTAGCTAATTTCACTGTGCACTAAGCAGAGGTGGGTGTCGGTGCGAACTGAAGACAAAAATATAGTCAGTCCGAGCTGGGATCACTTAGAGAAACACCGTATTCACACAAGTGCCCGGGAGCGCGCGGCCAGATCAGCGCAACACCGGACGACGAGGCCAGAATCTCCTGCCAGAGCTCCCTGCGGCTGCGCCGCAGGCCCCACTCCTGCCCCGCCTCACAGCCGAGCTAACCAACGGAGAGTCCTCCTGGGCCCAGAGCCTTCCAGACCGTCTCTGGAGACTACCTGGTGGCAGGAGAGACCAAATAGAGCCTGGTCGCCAGAGGGATTTTGATTCCCACCCACCTCATCCTCCGCCCCCCAAAAAAGTTTCCTCTGCGATTGATTTACAGTCTGTAACATACAAAGACAGGGCTGGAATCCCAGCCATCGGAAACGTGCCCAAACACGTGGAGAAAAAGGAAAAAAAAAAAAAAAAAAAGTCCTCTCTACCTAATACTATTTCCAGGCTTCGTTTGTCCTGAATATAATCCCAGACAGTGGACTTTACCAAAGGAGATGGAAAGGTGCGATACGAACCGCCTTTGGACTAGATTGTGAAACCGCCATCTCTAACTATATTCGGTTGAAATTGTTATAGCAATCGACCAACAGTGCCCCTTCCCCTGCTACACACACAGAGACACAGACCCACAGCTCGCAGCCTGGCTCCACGAGCTCCAGGAACTTAGAAGAGTAACTCATTGTAGAACCTCCGGGGTTTGGAGGAGAGGACGGAGGAGAGGGGGCGCTATTTTCTGGGGGCGTTTGAAAAGCACAGTCTGGTTGGAATGTTATCGCCTTTCAGATGGCCTCTCCTACGGGAAGTTTCTGCACCGGTTAGAGGCAGGGCGAAAGCCGAGATGAGAATGAGGGCTGCACCTTGCTCCTGCGCCAGCCAGGAGGGGGAGGAAACGAGAGGCGCTGAAGTCTCAGAGCGCCTCTCCGAAGCCTCTTTGTGGCCTCGGATTTCAGCCCACCAGTTTCAGAGCATCTCCTTTGTCTAACTCCCCTTTGAGCCCTCCAGCCACCAACCCCTGGACAAGATTGCGAGGTCAACCCTTTGGTGCTTTCTCACTCCTTCGCTAGTGCCCGTTTCAACTTCTCCTAAGATCGATGGGCCAAGACCTGTTTTTGCTGAACTCCGAGTGCTTCGGGGAGGTGAGTTGTGTGCGTGTGCCCCTGCCTAATTACCAAAGCCGGTGGAAGAGAGCGCGCTTAAATCTGCGCTCAAACATCTCGACCCGACACTTGCACGTTTCAAATTCCTGCGCAACGGAGAGACCTGCAATTGCCTCCAACTGCGACCCGCACCAGAGGACGCTCAGACAGAGCCCTAACTTGCAGAACTCCGATAGGTGAGCTCCTGCGCGTCTTGCACCCAAGTCTCGGCACGCGGTGACCCCGGGAGCCACTCTGTCCCGGACCCGCTGGCTCCAGAGCGGGAGAGGGCGCGGGAGGAAGGGTGCGTGCGAAGGGACGACACAGAAGGGTGGCAGGCAGGGACATCGGGCGACTTACGGACATCCTGGCCCTGACATCGAAGGACAGCGGCGACGAGCAGCGTCAGCAGCACCAGCGTCTGGGGAGCCCCGAAGCGAATCATGGCTCACCGCGGGGCCTGGCGGAGCCGGCCCAAGCGGAGCGCGGCGAGGCGGCAGGAGCACGGCGTGGGTCCGGGTCTCTACCGCGCCCTCATGCAGGAGGCCTTTGGAGCAGGAGGAGGAGGCAGGAGACCCGGCAGCCCAGCAGCGCTCTGCGTCTTCTCCCCTCCGCGGAGCCCGTTATATGCGCCCGGCCCCTCTCGAGGCTGGCGAACTCGCCCAAACCGCGGGCCGCCCCCGGCCCCCCGCGGGGTTGTAACCTGAGACCCCGCCCCCGGAGCCGGCCTGGGCCCAGCCAGAGCCCGCACCTGCCTAGGCTGGACCCCCCTCTCTGCTAGCCCTGCTTCCCGCCCCCCACCCCTAGTGTGCTGAGTGGCCTGATCGGGCGGGGCGCAGAGACGGCTGCTGTCCTCCCCCCAACCCAGGGCTGCGGCGCTGCCCCCTCCGACCACAGGCGGTAAGGGGGGCCTCCGGCCCCTCCCCTCGGAGTTCTGCCCGGATTGGAGGGGCGGGGGGTGTTTGCAGAGGCGCAGGCCACGAGCCCTAGACCGTGGACGGAAAAGACTTGGGAGGGAGCCGGCAAAGTGGTAGAAAGGAGTAGCGGGGAGGGTTAGGGGGTCTCCACGTTGGGACCTTGGGCGGAAGGCAGGAAGGAGGGCACAGGGGAAGTTCGCGAGGGTATCTGGAACCCTAAACCACCGAGACGGTCAGGAAGGGCCAGGTTTGGGGAGTTGCCTCTACCTATCTTCTGCCACTTCCCGGAGTACCTGGCCCGGGGCTCCCACCTGAAGATTCAGAGCCACAGCCCCCAACCCCTCCCCCATCCAGCTTTGCGAAGAAAGAAGAAAGAGCCTCCTCTGGAGCCTTGGCAGACGTTGGCCAGAGCCAATCGACAGGAAAGGGGCCGGTGTGTTGTAGCACAGAGGAAGACCTGTGTGAAGGTGTGGGGGCGGGGGCAGGCCCCGGGAAGGGGGCTCAAGCAGCCACAGAGGACGGAGGGAGCCGAGACTAAACCTGCCTGCTGCCTGGGTGGGGGACTGTCTAGGTCCAGGCTCAGACGTGGTGTCTGCTCTTCCTGGCCCGTGGTCCAGGAGTCCCCGGGGGGGGGGGGGGGGGGGGGGGGGGGGGGGGGGGGGGGGGGGGGGGGGAGTGGGCACTGACGCCAGGTTGAGCAGTCCTGTCCAGGGAGCTGGGAGGCTGCTCCAGCTGGACCCAGTTCTGTGAGCCAGGGGAGAAGCCAGAATTTCCTAGTTGGACCCCTGGCCCTCTGCTGCTTCCCACCTCACCTCACCTTCCCTGATGAGGGCCCTGGGGCACCTTAGCCTCCTGCTGCCTGCTTCCCAGGGCTCAACCATGCTCTTCTCTAGAGGCTCCTGGTGTCTCCATTGATACTAAAGAGGAAAGGACCCCGAATAGACCTTCTTCCTGTTGAGAAGATGGTCTTCTCTCCCTGAGGACTGTCAGGTCTCTCAAAGAATTTTAAGAAAAACACAAACTTTCATGAAACTTTCTTTGGGGTCTGACTTGACCTGATCTGCCCTCCCCAGCAGTGGAGTTTCTGCCCCACTTTCCTCTGGGAAGTTGAGGGCACTAGGAAGAAGCTAATTCTACCCCCTGGGCTTCAGGCTGCCCCACAGGGAGTTCGGGGCTTCCCCTCCCTCTCTCCAATCCCTCATGCTTTGAAGCTTCTCAGAGTAAAGCCTGGAATTCCAAGTGTGCAGAACTTCTGTGCACGTGTGCTGGCCAGAAAGAGAAAGACGTCTCATTGTTTAAAGAGATGCCTCCATGTTTTGTGCAGCCTGGATGGAAGTGGGTGAAGAATTGAACCACGGCTTCCGACTCCTCTGCCGGCCATGGGCCACTGGCCTTCGCTCTTTTCCCAAGCTCCTGTTCAAGGCCGGGCATGAAGCTCTGAGCCTTTCCTCAGCCTCAGCCTCTGCCCGGAGAAAGCAGGGCTCAGGCCTGCAGTGTCCCAGGCCCTCCTTGAGGTCATGGGTCCTGTCTTCCACCTGGAAGGGAGGATGACTGACCAAACCCCATATGTTTCTCAAGACCTCCAGGGCAAGCCCCCCCCCCCCCCCCCGCCCCAAGACTTCTCCGATATATCTAGAATACAACTTTCTCCCTGCCTTCCTGAATCCCTTTGGCACCTGTAGCCTGTGTCTACGTAATAGTCTATGCTACTTACTTTTTTTGTGTGGCTTCCCCCCTTTTTTTTTTTTTAACCTTTCTATTCATTGATGTTAGCAATGAGCCCAGGATCCCCCCTGGGGAGAAGAACAGCACACCAGGAGGACTTAGGGAAACCCCATGGACTAGTGCATGTCTATGCAAAATATGATTTCTTTTATGATACAAACAGTATGTAGGCAGCTACAAAGCTAGGCAGTCATTGGGTTGACCTCAAATACAAGTGGCCATAAAAATGCAACCAAGTAAAAAAGGTTTGGTGAAAACACTAACATATACGAAAAAAACCAAAGCCTGTTTCAAGGTGATCTGGTTTGGTGGGCAGTGAAGTACCACATCCTTCAGAGTGAGGCTGCTCTAGATTTCATCCTCTAAGCCTGTGATTCCTCTTTGCCAGTGAACTCTTTCTACACATAGGAGTTCTGGATTCTGTCCAGTAATCATGGTTCATCTGTGAATACAGTTTAGTTCTCTGCTCCCTATGATGGAAAACAAAAGTTTTTTTCATCGGAGATGAAAACTGATCAAAGCAAAATAAAAATTTAACATTTAAAAAATTTTTTATTTTTTAAATTTCTTTTCAGTGTTTCAGAATTCATTGTTTATGCACCACACCCAGTGCTCCATGCAATATGTGCCCTCCATAATACCCACCACCTGGCTCCCCCAACCTCCCACCCCCCGCCCCTCCAAAACCCTCAGATTGTTTTTCAGAGTCCACAGTCTCTCATGGTTCGTCTCCCTTTCCAATTTCCCCCAACTCCCTTCTCCTCTCCATCTCTCCATGTCCTCCATATTATTTCTGATGCTCCACAAATAAACAAATTTAAATAGACAAGGGTGCTTGGGTGGCTCAGTGGGTTAAGCCTCTGCCTTCGGCTCAGGTCATGAT
>PISX010006598.1:17715-96137 GCA_004024625.1 Mellivora capensis | reverse complement strand
AAAAAAAACCCCAAAAAAAAAAAAAAAAAAAAATGCTGGGGGAAAAAACCCACAATGACCAGGTGGATCGAATAGCATCTCTCTTAGCAGACAGAGTTGAGGCCCAGAGCAGTTAAAAAGGCTGTCACGGGGCACCTGGCTGGCTCAGTGGGTTAAAGCCTCTGCCTTTGGCTCAGGTCATGATCTCAGGGTCCTGGGATGGAGCCCCGCATCAGGCTCTCTGATCAGCAGGGAGCCTTCTTCCTGCCCCCCCTGCCTGCCTCTCTGGCTACTTGTGATCGCTCTCTGTCAAATAAATACATAAATAAAATCTTTAAAGAAAATAAAAAATAAAATAAAAAGTCTGTCACAGATCATAGAGCCCAGATGTGGCTCCGTGGGGCCTGGAAGCGAGCTCTGGCTCTCAAGATTAATGGAGGATTTCTATTCTAGTCCCTTCTTTGGGTATATCTCTATTTCCTAAATTTTCTGCCACGAATATAGCCCCTCCGAAATTGGACAAATGTCATGAGAGCAATAAAGCTAGTCAAGAAGTGAAAAAGAGGGGAGCCTGGGTGGCTCAATGGGTTAAGCTTCTGCCTTTGGCTCAGGTCATGATCTCAGGGTCCTGGGATCAAGCCCCACATCGGGCTCTTTGCTCAGCAGGGAGCCTGCTTCTCCTGCTCTCTCTGTCTCCTTCTCTGCCTACTTGTGATCTCTGTCAAATAAATAAATAAAATCTAAAAAAAAAACAAAGAGAGAAAGAAAAGAAAAGAAGTGAAAAAGACCTTCACGTGGACAGCGTGCCCACCCCCTTCATGGGGAAGCTTCTCACCCTTGCACAATGCCACCGGTAAACCCCAAGTGCTCGGAGAAGGACTCCTGCAACAGAATGAGAGATCGGTCAGCGCGGGAAGAGGCTACCTAGCCCCACACCTCTGAGCCCCCATGCTGGTGCTCAGTGACCCACAGCAGCTCCGACATGGCTCGGAGGCCCCACAAAGGCACTGCACACTGCTTTTCCATCCCGCCCACCTCCCTTCTCTGGGGCTTCACCCACCCAGGAAAGTCAGTCACAACAGAACACCGGTAACCACCCAAATGAGCACGCGGGGAGAGTGTGGGCCTGAGACCATCCTGGCCATGGTGGGATGGCATCCTAGGGATGTCAGGGGATTTGCAGAGATCCTGAGACTTCATGCCAGAAGGTATAGACCTATGTGTGCAGTTCAGAAGTAAGAATCCAGACTCTCAAAGGGTATCGTGGCCCAAAAAAATTCTGACCCAGAGACTTCCTGACACGGAAGACTGCTCTCGATACTTCAAACCAGAATAGCCCCCTACGGCACTGAGCGGGAAGAGCCAGCGCGCCACACAGCAGAGACAGTGACCTTATCGGGTGGGGACAAAAAACCCCAAAGAAGGGTCTTTGAGTGCTGTCTGTGGCTGAGGACAGACTTTCTGGAGCTTTCATTTCTACTGTGTATTTCCCTACTAAGTTCGGGTTATTTACAAGGAGCACTTACAAACAGAAAATCAACAGTGAAATAACTAGGCATTACCTATTTAAAGTATTAAAAAAGCATTTTTTAAAAAGCCCTCAGGGAGAAACCCCCTAGCTCTGCCGACGGGCTCCGCAGGGACAGATGCCTGCGGGAGACGGGAGGGCCTGCAGCCCCGGCCCCGGCGCCGGGCCTTACCTCGATGTGCTGGAACATGTACGGGTGGTTGCAGATCTTCCGCAGCTGCATGATGGTGTTCATCAGGGTCTTGGTGCCGCCCTTGCCCTGCGGAGGCAGAAGAGAGGCTCCACACTGGGTCCCGTCCCCGGGTCGGGGCTGGGGGTGCGGTCAGGGGAGGACTACAGAATGGGGCCTCTCCAGGGCGGGTAACTGGGAGCAAGGGGCTGGCTGCTGCGGCTGCACAGAGAGCTCGAGGCCAGCTCTGCAGGGAGCAGAGACCGTCTGGCACAAGGGAGGGGCTGGCTGGAAGGGGCTGGCAGGACCAAAGGGAAGGAAAACTGGTAAACAGACGAGGCTGAAGGACCAGCATCTGCCTCGGTGGCAGGCATTGTGGGGAGGCCGCAGCCAGATGGGCCACGATGACTTAAGAAGATTTTTGGATACAGAGAGAAGGAAGGACGCGGGGGTGGGTGCCGGCTGCAGGCCGAGAAGTAACCCAGGAAACATGCTGCAGCCGCTCAGGTGAGAAAAAGGGCCCGAAGAACACAGGGAGAGGAAGACAAGGGGAGGCGGGGCCGAGCCTGAACCATGGACGCAGAATCGAGGGACCTGGGAGGACATCTCTGTCTTGATGAGGTGAGCTGGGGCGGGTGGGGTCTGCGACCTCAGAGTGGTCCCAGGAGACAGCAGCCCGCCCAGTCCTCACCGCACATCACCTCAAGCTCACTTAGTAACAAGGCGAAGGGGCTTAGGGGCCATGGCTGTTGAGCCGGCTGTGTTCCAGCTGGGAAGGTGAGGCTCCGGAGAACATTCTAACTCTGCTGGGTTCATGCTGGCCTCCCCCCTACGAATGGATGGATGTATCTGCAGGAGGCCCGCATTTCATAAGCAAAGAACACCAGAGAGTGACAGACTGGGAGGGTCTTGGGGGACTCTCTGGAGATGGGGGCCACCAGCCCCTGACCTGTCAGCCTTACTGAACGAGGCTATTCCGCTAGTGATGGAACTACAGCCGAGGCCCTTGTGACCACCACCAGATCGGGCCCTGAGCTCCACAGCCAACCCCAAGTAGGCGGAAGGCCCTATTGGTAACAGGTTGCTCGACCCCCAGCCCCAGCGGCCTTGGACATCCGGATGGGGAAGGGGAGGGGCCCATGGCTAACCTTCTTGTCCTTCTCAGAGCCGTCGGTGAGCAGCACCCCCTTGGCCTGCATGTGCCGGTAGAGCACGCGCTGGAGTGCAGACATGTCACACTTGATGACGTATTCCACCTGCAGGGAACACGTGTCACCAGAGCCTCCCTGAGCCGAATGCCCTGCCCATGACCGTGTCTGGTCTATGAGCCTCTCAGAGGCACCTGGGACCCCAGGATGTGAGTTCGATGAAGGCACCGGGGAGGACAGTGAAGAGTCCCCACCGCCGGGGAACAAGGGGAGGAGGGCTACGGTAGGTGCACTGGGACAGAGAAACGTGGAGGGGATGGCCTGGGCCCAAAGGGGCTACCTTCCCAAAACCCCTCTAACAGCCTGCTGGGAACCAAGGGCAAGTACTGCATGCCCGAGTGAGGGGAGAGGAGAGGGTGTCCTGGTGGGACAGCCAGGGCACTGGGACCCAGAGCAAGCAGCCAGAGCCATCCTGTGGTGTGAGCGGGCCCACGAGCAGCCCACAGCCGCTAAGCACTGCCAGGTGCAGTGGGACGGGACCCCTCTCTCCCCCACAGGCATCGGGCCCACAGGGAACTTCCCTGCTCTTAGCCACACCTGTCTCCACGTTACAGAGCCAGTGCGAGAGTGGCCATCCTCAAGTCACACGGACACGACCAAGCAGAAACAAGACCAGGGCCAAGAGAGAACACACCCTGGACCACTGCAGCGCCACTGGACAGGGCCCACCCCGGGAAAGCCCCGGGCACGACACCGCACCGCAGCTCCGTCCGCTCCAAACAATCCATTACCTTCTCGGGCAACTGGGCTTCGACTTCCTTCTTGAGCCGCCGGAGCAGGAAGGGCCGCAGCACTTTGTGGAGACGACGGATGATGAGAATTGTCTCCTCCTCGTTCAGGTCCACCTGGCACCCCCATGAGATAAGCAAACCAAGGTTACCTCCAAAGGAAGGAGCTGGGGACTCGAAAAAGGGTCATCTGGAGTCGTCCTGCCCTCAGTGCCTCCGTTTCAGACTGCCTTATGCTTTAGGGGCCTTGGTGGGGCGCCCTCTTCCTTTGGACAACTGCAGGGACCTGGGACCTTCCAAAGAATTCTTAGGGGATAGAAACCAAGGACTCAGGGAACCATGCCCCCAGGCCTCATGAAAAGAAACACACAGGACACCTGGTTGTTTCCCCAAGAGTAATATAATCTCATGAGTCTGGAAACCTGCCAACACATCCAATCGGAAGGTGCAGAATACCACGTTTATAGAACCACTGGGTGTGGGGCGCCTGGGGGGCTCAGTGGGTTAAGCCTCTGCCTTCCACTTAGTTCATGATCCTAGGGTCCTCGGATCGAGCCCCACCATCGGGCTCCCTGCTCAGCAGAGAGCCTGCTTCCCCCCCTCTCTCTCCCTGCCCTTCTGCCTATTTGTGCTATCTGTCAAATAAAGAAAGAAAGAAAGAAAGAACCACCGTGTGAAATGTGTGGTCTTCATGGAGGGCTGTCACTGGGAGCCCCAAATCCTCTCTAAAACTTTTAGCCTGGCAGGGACAGAGGACAAGAAACTCTGCTCTCCCAAGGTATCAGATACTCTGTTACGAAGCTAAACTTTTAAGAGTTAAAGAAGAGTCAAAGAGACCACACTTAAACTGATCCTTCCTGGGTCCACTGATCATCTCTCAGACAAGCTTTAGAACTTTTCCTAAACTTCAAAGTAAAGAAAATAAGAACATTTGCTTCGGACGAGGCTCCTGGAAGTCGGAACACTGGGAGCGCCTCTTTGGAGACTCTTGGAAAAGCCATGCTTTTTCCTTCAGAAGGGCTCCTGTCTCCATGGGGGCCAAGGACTGGGTACTTGGATGACGGTAAGGTGGCCCCAGCTGGCCTGGACCTGCCTACAGGGGACCTGACAGTCAGGAACCAGCTGCCTGGGCCAGGGAGCGGCAGCCCTGGGGAGCCCAGCCGCCACGGGCAGTGGTGCTCCTCGGCCACCCTCCCCCTCGGCAAGTGCGCCCAATTCCTCAGCCTCCAGCCCCTCAGCCTCCTTCCACGGAAAACACGAATTGCCCACAAACCCCCCTCAAACCCCAGCAGCACTGGGGTCTCTCAACGGGAGCCGGCTTGGGGCCCTCCTCAAGCGGACAAAGACCGGGCCCCCCACGGCCCATGCACTGTAGTCCGGTTTTCAGGCCGATGATGCCACCCGCGGCCAGACAGACATTAAGAGACCCAGGTCACACACACCTTTTCTCCGGTCATGGCAAAGGGCGCGTTGAACCACTGCTCGAAGGTGCTGCAGCTCTTGAAGATGGTGGGCAGCAGGAAGTTGAGGAGTGCCCAGAGCTCGGGGAGCTTGTTCTGCAGCGGCGTGCCCGTCAGCAGCAGGCGGCGAGGGGCCACGTAGTGCGTGTTGAGGACCTGTGTCAGCTTGCAGTGGTGGTTTTTCATTCGGTGGCCTTCGTCAACGATCATGTACTTCCAACGGATCTGCAGGCCAAGAGCAAGCTGTCAGGGGGGTGGGGCGGCCGCCACGGTGGCTGGAATCCACCCCCCCACCAGGCAAGTCTCCAGACGGAATGGCATATTCAGGTGAAGAACTAGAGCCTGACAAGGTCCCCTGACGAAAGGGACTGGCTCCCCAGGTGACAGCTATACGACACCGCCTCTATGAAGCATGGGGTGCAGATGGACACACGGGAGACACACCCTTGACCTGCTGTCGGGTGAACACTGCAAGCCACAGAACCCCACTCTGCTTTCCCCCCCAATTCCCTGTGTCGTACATAGCACAGAAAAATCCTCCAAATAACCCCCCGCCCCACTGATTAGACAGGGCCCTGGGATCTACAGGGAATATGGCTCAGAGCGGGTACATTTTCCAAGCATCAGGCTGTGCCTCCAAAGAGAGGAGTGGCACAGGTAAGTTTGGGCTGTGAGCCCCGAGGGCGGGGGCTGCGCCCAGAGCCTGCTGGTGGCTACAGGACCGACAGACACGGGGCTCAAGGTCGAGCCTCACAGGGAGGGTGAGTGTGCAGGTGGGAACCGCAGGCCTGAAACATAGTTGAAGTCTGTAGAACCCCACGATGAGCCTCAGAACTGCTCTGAGCCTCAGTTTCCACCGCCCGTGGGCACAATGAGGTCTGAGTGAGGCGGTGCTTGGGTCAGACACCCAGAGTGAAAAGGGCTGAGATGACAAGGACAAGACAGCCATCTCCCACAAGGACTCTCCGTCTCTTGGCCTTGACATTCACTAATGACGTTGTCAGATAAGGATTTTCAGAGCCTCATTCTTGGGCTCGGGATGGGCCAGGCCTTGCCCCAAGTCAGGGGGTGTACCGACACACAAGCCCGAGGGGAAGGGCCTGCTCAGTAGACCCCAGCAACCTGAGCCCACGACCCCTTGACCTTCTCTCTACGGGGTGGTTAGCGGCCACACAGATGCGTCATCTTCAGTCTTTCTGCGGGCCTGGAAGCTTGCCTGTCTTGTATCTGGGTCGAGGCATGGTCTCAGTGATTCACTGATGCTCCGACTCCACACCTATGCCCATTAGCAGGTTCCTAGGCCTACATAAGCCCCACCAAATGCGTGCCAGCCCAGGAGCTCAAGGCCAACAGAACACAAAGGGCCTCAGAGTCTCGGCCCTGAATGCCGAAATCACACCTGCTTGGCAGGCTGGTCTCCCGAGGGCTGTGGTGGGGGTGGGACAGCTAGCAGGGATGGAGGGCCGAAGTCACTAGGGTCAGGCAGAGACCATGTTGGCCTCACCGTAACCCTGCCAGGAAAAACAATGGTAGGGCCGGTGGGTCGGGAGACACTGAATGTGACAAGGCAATTTGGGCAGAAGCTCTGAGGAGCTGGTCCGAGTGACACACGCAGGCTAACTCTGGCTCACGTGTTCACTGACACCATGTGAGCATGGGGAGCGTGCTGTGCTTTACACAGGGACACACTACCTTCGCAAGGATGTGCTTATCCTTAATGATGTACTCGTAAGTCGTCAGCAAGACGTTGAACTTGCCACTTCGGAGCTGGGGGACGAAAGCACGTCTGGCTGCTGGAGAACCCTGTGAGGGAGAGAATGCAAGACGTTCAGCCTCCCGGGGCCATGGTGGCTGCCGTGGCAAGGTGCTAGACAAGGCTGCAGGGCCTGTCCTCCAAGCCCGCCATGCAGAGCAGCAACTGCAGGGAGAGGAGAAAGGCATGTGGGCCACAGGCAGCCCAGGGCCTCGGGGAAGCTCGCTGTCTGCTCCATGCCCACCCTGGTCTCTGAGGCCAATCAGCTTCTTCCTCTTCCCAGGCCTCCTAGCCGGAGACCAGCGCCACTGCCTCCCCGGCTTCCCATGAGAGCGCAGCCCAGCAGACCAGGCCCTGATGTAGCCCCAGCTTCTCCCCAGTTAGCAAACCTGCCCAAACCCCCCCAGCTCCAAACTCCTGACCCATGTGACCAGGGCCCCAGGCTCTATAAACCCGGTGCTTTCTCCAGGCTCACATTTAGGCTGACTGAACTTCAGCGCGTCCTATAAAGCTCTTGCCGGCAGAACTCTCCTCGGCTCCTTGAATGCACCGAGTTCCCCCTGCACACACTGTTCCCGGTGTCGGGACCCCCTCCTCCCCATCATGTGGCGGACAGCCTCACGGCACAGGGCGAAAAGCCTGCACTCAGGAGCCTGGAAGGCAGCGACACAACCTGACTGCATGAGGGCTGCCCCTTCTGCCTCAGTTTCCCTAAGGTAAGAGGCACGATTAGTCTCTACCTCATGGAGTGAATCGATCCAGGTATGGCCCACAAGTCCCCCGTCCTACAGAATACAGGTAGGCATCCTACAGGAATGAGTTTTAACGAAGCTCCGGCGACAATAATGAAAACTTCCAGTGAAAGCACTGATGTCACCAGATTCCACCAACTGACTGCGTGGCCCCATTTATAAACATATTACTCGGAAATAAATGAATGATCCAAACCCCGCATGAACAGCACGACCCCATGAGTACAACACAGGAAAACGTGTGCATGTGCGTCCCACCACTCCTGCAAGTGGACTTCCTCCTGGCTCATATGTACCTCCCACTCCCACCCCGCCCTCACCCATGTCCATCCCTTCAGGCTATGACCTACCTTGTAGGACACCTTCACCACAGAGGGGGCCCACTTGTCAAATTCGTATGCCCAGTTTGACAGCGTGCTGGCGGAAACAAGGAAGGGACAGTCAGGTTCTAACTCCTTCATCCACAGCTCCTGTCTACGCCAACGTCCACTGGGGCACGAGGCTGATGTGGCTATGACGCTCAGAGCCGGCCGAGTAACTGACTGTCTGGGGGAAGGGGGGTGTCACGCCCTGGGAGGGAGGACCAGGGACACAGAGATGCTGCAGCAGGTACAGGGGCAGCTGCCACTAGGGCGGCAGGAGCCAGGTGGCCGCAGAAGGCCAGACCCAGGTGCTGAGCCTGGACGACCAGCCCTGTCACTGCTGTAGGGTCCCAGGCCTCTCTGAGAACACGCCATGCGCTGCGGACCTGCTGCCGGGAAACCTGACGACTCACAGTGCCTCATTTTAGGCTCAGAGCGGTGCTAGAGGGTCTACTGGGGGTATCGGGGAGCACGGGGGACACCGCAGGTTCTCTGTGCCACCTGGGAATGAAAATGGCCAGCCACTGCAGGCTCTTGCCTGGTGAGAGACAATGGGGACGGTGAGGGCACGCTGGGATCAGGTGGAGGGCCAGAGGACTAGGTGCAGGGTGGGAGCACGGACTCTCAAATCTGCGCCTCCATGGGACAAGCAAGGCCAGGAGGAGCAGGGACAGAGAGAAACGGGCAGGCATGCGGCAGGTGGAAGGTAGATGAGAAACAATTCACCTGGACAAGAGACAGAGCCTTGGGTGAGGGTGACGACAACAAGGCCAACTTCCCAGAGAGTGAGTTCCCTGAGAAAAACTGGGATATTCAGTTTTCAGTAAGAAAGGGAACTTAATCAAAATGTCTAGTCTGGGTAGTTTGTAAAGACAGGACTCAAAGGCCTAGTGGCAGAGACTGCTCGTGGCTCACCCAGCTCTCCGCTGCAAGAAGTTCCACTGAGGGTGGTGCTGTCTTCACCTTAAGCCCCTAGCTCTCAGGCTCTTCAGAAGCTGGGGCAACCAGCTGGACGTCAGTGGAGCCAATGAGATAAAGCTCAAGTTGCTGGGGTGAAAGTGGGGGCGGGGGAAGCTCTCAAAGGAGGGTGGAGAGAAGGGAGAATCAGCTGCCCTTTGCCTTGTCCACCAACCTGGGAACCTAGATGAAATGATGGAGGCAGTGCAGCCATCTTGCAACCATGAGGTAAGGTGAAGGGCAAAAGTCATACATTAAGGGTGACTGAGCAGAAATCTCTAGAAGCCTGGGTCCTGGCATCTTGGAGCCACTGGGCCTGCCTCAGATGAGGTATTACCAAGGGTCAGAAAGATTGCCCTGGTACAGTCACTGAAGCCTGAATTCTATTGTACAGAGCAATGGCAGACAGGGCACCAAGAAAGAAGCTGAGGGCCAAAATGTGAAGTGTGAAGAACATCTGCAGTAGGAGGGGAGAGGAGCCAAGAAAGTCAGGGGCGGGGGAGACTGAGGAGCTAGGCTGGGAGACGGAGTGTAGCGGGAGGCAGGACAAGCAAACTCATGGTGGACAGGTGATCTCAATCTCAACAGATGCCTGGGACAGCTGAATCCTCGACGTCTGAAACTCCTCCCTCGGGCAAAAGGAGCTCTTCTGGCCTAGAGGAGGTGTCATTCGATGGACCAGACCCTTGTCCAGGTGGAACATGGGTGTAAGAAGGCCTGAAGATCAACACACTTGAAGCCAATTTAAAATAATCTTGGGAAAAGGTATTTTAATTGGAAACTGTGCCAAAAGACAAAGCAAACTGGATCCAAACACTGTACTCTAATTGGTAAGCTTGTTTTGCACGGATTAACTGTTTGGAAAGCGCTGCATATGCACACACAGCCAAACATAAACACTGTGCATGAACAAAGAAGAGAAGCCAGAAGGAGCTCTCTGGTTCTAGCTGGGTCAGAGACAGCTGTCGGCACGACCAGACACAAATCCCGTTAGATAAACACATACATTTATTTCCTAGTGCCATCCGCAGCCAGGGCCTGCCAGTAAGGACGATCAGAAGCAAGGGGCACCCCTAGTGCCCAGCTCTTGGTTTCTGATACTGTTCAGAACAGAGACCACAGCTTCTTAGAGAAATGCCTGTTTCTGGGCCTCAGACAGGTGTACAAGTGGAGCTGGGGGCATCTTTGGGTGCCAAAATACAACGGCATGTCTCAAAACCCCACAACAATGGGGCCATGTCAAAGGGACGGAGTAGCCACCTAAAAGCTCTCCATGGAGAACGCTGGAATGATTCAAGAACAGGATGAACTAATACTGGTATACAGACCAGAGTATAAAGTAAGTACCCGTGAGTCGACACGGAAATAAATGACTAAATTAACATATAGGGAGAGAAATCTATCTTCTGTACAGAAGAATCCTAAAGGATTTACATAACTATTTGCCCCTCAAGGAGGTAGAGCTCAACTGCCCGCTCACGTGGGTGCTGAACTTGGGGGCTGCTCCTCAACACAGTGTATGGAAGGGGAGAAAGAGTAACTGCACAGGGCAAACCTCAACCACGTGGTCAAGGTCAACATCACCAGCAATAAGGCACACGGACAGTAACGGCCCTGGAAATGACGACATGCCATGGGCCCTTCACCCCTGTGCTCTTTGGCCCCCACGCCCACCATCCTATCCAAGCAGGAGAAAATCACCAGACGGACCCAGACTGAGGGACATCTACAAAACACCTGACTCATCCTCCTCAAAGCCACCAAGGTCAACAAAAACATGGAAAGCAAGGAGCACTTGCAGACCACAGAGGGCAAGAGCTACAAGAAGACTGAGCGCCATACGAGATGTCCGGAGAAAAGCAGTGAACACTGATTCAAGTCTGGAGCTTAGTTAACAGTAATGTGCCCGCTGGTTCCTGAGTTGTGACAAATGTCTCACAGTCATGTGAGATGGGGGAGGGCGCATAGAGCCCTCGGGAGTACCTCTGCAGCTTTCCAGTAAAGCTAAACTATTCTAAAGCAAACCACCACGATGTAGTGACCGGGACGTGGAACCAGGAAACCAACCTGAAGAGTGTCCCCGGGCCAGATCTGGGATAAGCAACAAAATTATGAATGTGTCCATTTTGCCACTTCAGAGAGAGTTACATAAATTAAATTAATACTCGGAGAAGGCACAGTTCTTCCTTTGAGTGGGGCTCCCACACATGTGGGAGGAGCGATGGAAAGAAAGCCACCACTGCCCCTCCCACAGGGGAAGAGGGTCTCAAGCCAGACTCATCTGACAGGGAAATCTCTGGAGAAAGGATGATGAGAAATGGGACCTTAATGGGACTCTAAGTGCCTCGCCAGCCGGAATGTACAAATTACAAAGGAAAACTCCCAAGATTACATGGGGAAACTGACAGGCGTACCACAAATGGAGACCAGTTGTCTTTATAATGGTCCTGGAATTAGGAACGACTGGGGAAGCTGATAAAAAGGAATGTAGGAAATCTTTATTCTATTTTTATAATTGTTTCTGAGAGAAATAATTTCAAAACAAGAAGTTACAAACAAAACACCCACACTGTAGGACAGCATGGCGTTAACTGTTCTGGTAGAGACGAAGCCAGACTTCACGCTTCGGGAGGGGGCTTCGGAGCTAAGGGGGGACGTCAGTCACTGGTGGGCTCGCGGAGAGTGCACAGGGAAGCACAGCAGAAAGCTGGGAAGCTGGGTCTGACTACAAGGGAGGAGGCGGCAAGGCCATCTGTCCTCAGGCTGGGACCTTCTGTCACACTGTGCAAACAGATCTCTCTTCATGAGGATCTGTTCCTAGCAGGGCAGCCAAATTCACAGGACCACGAGGAGGAGAAGGCAGAAGGAAGAAATCAACTTCTCCAAGTAAATTCTGGGAGAGTTCTGGGACCCTCCACCATGGCTGTATGGGCTCTGGGGCCCTGGCCATCTTATTTCCTGTGGGATTGGGGTATAAGCACTCAGCTTCCCGTTCCTCCCCTGGACAGCTGATTCGAGGATGAAGTAGTCGCTGATGAGTGCTGGCCGAAGGCGGGGGTCGGGAGTCCCTCCAGGGCCAGGCCAAGTGCAGACTACAGAGGCCTGGTCACATCAGGGTAGACCATACCCCAGGCCTGTGACTGGTTTCATGCATGATGTGAAACCTGAGCTGAGCCCATGAGCCAGCCCCAGGATTTCTGGAAAAACTCTGAGGCAGGTGAACTATATTGTGGCAGTGCTGAACTAGGAAGAGGGATGCCCAGCTTGGCTGGTCCATCTTGGGCCCCTGGGACCTACCTGCCTGGAGGAGGTAGCCAGCAGCTACCATTTCCCATCACAGAGGCCCCATTTCCCATCACACTAAGTGTCAGGGTTGCAGGGCCAAGGTGGGATGGGGACCACACAGCTCAGTGCCCCAGAGAGGCAGAGTTCCAGGTATTTCCTCAAATGGCTCAGGCCCACTCTGCTCGTGGGAGCTTGTCTGGCTCCCGAGACACCTTGTGTGGAATGTGCTGGTGGGGGGTGGGGGGAGATCCTTGAAGGGGACCTCAAGGTCACGCTGCGAGAGCTGCCCCAACAGTGATGATGGGTGGGCACTCCCTCACCCGCCCTTCTCCTGTCCCGCCACCTGAGACCAGAGGCAGGATGCCAGGGGTTGAGTCCTATAGCCTTAAGCCCCCACAGAATGGGTCTGTATTTGGAGATGGGGGTCTTTAAAGAGCTAATGAGGTGAACCCGAGCAACAGGGCCTCCCCACTGGACACCCCCGGACCCCCCAGGGGTGAGAGCACTTACGAGAGAGGTACTATGATGAGAAAGGGTCCGTTGATCCGCTTGTGCTCCATGAGGTACGTGATGAGAGCGATGGTCTGGATGGTCTTGCCCAGGCCCATCTCGTCGGCCAGGATGCCGTTCAGGTTGTTGTTGTACAGGGACACCAGCCATTCCAAGCCCTTGATCTATAAGGAGAGAGACGAGCGGCCAGGACTGAAGCCCTAGTTGGGCTTGAGAGCACGGTTCACACTGCAGAGACCAGCAAGGCCAGGCTCTCGGTCGGCCCAGCCATGAACCACCTGTGGCCGTCAGCAGCGCTGGCATCTTGCTCTCCAGCAGCCCACTACTTGGCTTCTTGACCTCACCCTACGGAATCACTCCTACGGAACCACCGGGCTGCTGCGCTGGTGACAGAGGATCAAATCTCTTTTCCTGGGACACACCCGAACAGCTAAGTTTCTACCTGGAAGGGCCACCGGGAAGCAGGGCTCTGGACATCTCACTCCCCAGTCTCAGCGCCACACACGGCAGGGCTCCGGGGACCATGCACCGTGCACCTGTGCGCCCAGGCTAGGCCCCATCCTGGCTTGGCCACTCCTGAGTGGTGTCATTTTGGGGAATCGCTGCACCTCCCTGTTCCTCATTGTCCTCCGCCCCAATCAAACTCAGAGATGGAGGCACCTGCTAACTAGGGTCACTGAGGGATAAGAAGCCAACGGGCAGCAGCCTCCTGTTCGGCCTGCATACATTAAGCGCCCAGCAGATGCTGATCAACCGCACAATTTCATCTCCTCCTGGAGGCGAAGCTAACAGATCGGGCCCCTGCTTCCCTGATGGGGAACTGGAGGCTCAGAGGGGAATAGCGAGTGTCCAGACAGAGAGACTGGAATGTGACTTCAGCAGCCACCAGAGCGGGGAACCTCGACACCACTGGACAGGTCCCGCTGACCTTACCTGGTACTGCTTCAGGACACCGTTGACCATAAGCGCCGACTGCTTATCCACTCGCTCAGTGACCGCGTGCGCCACCGCGTAGTAGGACTGCAGGCCCCGAGCGAGGGCCTGGGACACGCCATACTCGTCATCCACGTCTTGCTTGGCATTCCTGGGAGTGAGAGGGAAGCACTGTGTGAAGACACCCGCTCTGATCTGTGACCTCATACTTCTGACACAAGCCTCTGCGAGTAGCCCTTCTGCCCGGTGACCTACGGCCTGAGCCATACAATAAGCCCCTACGCAGCCGGAGAGTCCGAGGGTGGGCCACGCCGCAACTACTAATCTGAGACTGGGTGCGTGGGTCCCAAAGCCAACAGTCCAGAACAGCAATCATGTCGCTGCCACATCATAAGACTGTTTCTTCCCACCAGAGGCTGGTCCTACAGCCCACCCTTTCTACCGTGCACTCTTGGGCATAAAGGGAAAAGGCACATGGTACAGCCCCACACAAAACCAGAATCTTATATATTGTGGCTGTTCCATGATCCGGTCTGTAATTATTTTATTATAATTTTTTTACAAGGTTTTATCTATTTATTTGAGAAAGAGAGAGAGACAGCAAGGGAGGGAATACAAGCAGGGGGAGTGGGAGAGGGAGAAGCAGACTCCTTGCTGAGCAAGGGGCCCAACGTGGGGCTTGATTCCAGGACCCTGGGCTCATGACCTAAGCCGAAGGTAGACGTTTAATGACTGAGCCACCCAGATGCCCCTAGAATTATTTTAAAAGTGACTTTAAACTACATTTTTGGGGCACTTGGGTGGCTCAGTCGGTCAGGTGTCCGCTTATGGCTTGGGTCATGATCCCAGGGTCCTGGGATCGAGCCGTACTTTGGGCTTCCTGCTCAGCAGGGACTCTGCTTCTCCCTCTCCCCACTCATGCTTTCATTCTCATTCTCTCCCTCTCTCAAATAAATAAAATTTTAAAAATTAAGAAAAAAAACCCTATCTTTGTTTTATTAACGTGACATACAGGTGATCCAACTTTTGTCATACTGTTTTATGCTGTGCTGTGATTTTGGTGGATTTATGTCTTCTTAAGAATCTTCCAGTGAGTTTGGGGGGTTTGCCCTATTTCTCAGATGACTTCAGGGCACCGCAAACTTGCTCTAGGGTTGCTTTCCTACCGGTCGCATACATAACTCTCAGTCTTCTATTTCTTTTAAAGAGTATCCATTAACTTCGTCCCGTAAGCAACGATGAAATCAGTACGTTAGCTGTATTTGTGCTTATAAGAGCAAAAGTGAGAAGTAATGGGAATGCCCGCCACTAGGGACAGGCTCATACGAGACGGCGGAACCCACGATGCCACGTGGTTGACGCTCCGCGTGGAGACAGCATCACCTCTGAGAGAACTTGCAGGGAAAAAAGCCAGGGGCAGGAAGGTGTGCCCGGATACACGTGTACAAGTAAAAAGGAAAATATATACACGTTTTGCTTGTTGATACATGGGCTATCTCTGAAGACACGCAGTGCTCCAGGGAGGGGCTGGGGTCGGGGGGCCCGAGGAACAGGAGTGAGGCGGCTGCCATTGCACACATTGAACCCTCTCTCAAGCATAAGATGAACCACGTGAATGGATGGAATATTCAACACCTACGAAAATCAGTGAAATCTGAAGTAAATCGATTCGTTCTGTCTGCGGCCCCACAATGTCTGCCGGCTGGACAGGGGTGTGCGCTGTCCAGAGAGCCCTGGATCCCGACAGGCCTGCTGGTGCCGCCCCCAAGGAAGTCGACAGAGCAGGAGGCCATGGAGGGATGCCTTACTCGATGATGTGCCGGGCGTCCACCTCCGAGACGTCGTCGCTGTCTGGGTCTGGAATCTTCTTCTTCTCCTCAACGGGCAGGTTGGGAGGCTGTGCTGGCTGCGGCTGCTCCTCCTCCTCCTCCTACCGAGACACAAGCCTGCGTCACCTCAGGCCACCTCAGGCCACCCCCCACTCAGGGACAGGCACAGGGCCCCCAGGGGCAGAACACACTTTTGGAATCCAGTGCTGTTTTCAGGCCCTCTCACTATCCCGGAATGTGTCATGCCTCTTCTTGGCCTCTTCTCATAATAGCTCAGTTTATGATTTTTTGTCTTCCTAGCACGGAACGCGGAGACTTCCTTTTAAAGCTACCTCAGGGGATTGTCTTCCTTTTACTAACAGTACATGCCTTGCGCACCGTGCCTCCCTCCATCACAAAATGCATACGATCATGCTTATTCCTGGCCCGACCAACTCAAAGCAGTTTTTCATTTGATTCTCTTAAATCTTCTAAGTATTAAACATTTTATAGCCAATTTTCGGTACTTGTCGCTCTCGATTGACTTCTGGCTTTATCAACAAGGTTAAAACATTTACGCTACGTCAAGTAACACTGGTGAGAACAGCCATCCTAGTTTACTGCGAGGTTTCCCATCAACTTGTAAATTAGATTTAAGTGTTATTATTCATTAAAGGGAATTTTCAGCCTTTACTGAGCGGATGATAAAGGGATTCTGTGTGGCAAACTGCTGAAATGCACACAAATACATTTCTCAATGTTAAACCATTCTTGTATTCCTGGGTAAATCATACAAGGTAACAATAGATTATCTTTATGTATGACAGGATTGCTATAAAACTAAAAGGTATCTGTAATTAATCTACTAAATGATTCCAATCAAAATCCCGTGGGATGTCCCTCGGAGCATGCAAAATGATTTTACAAATCATTTGGAATAACGAACAGGTGATAATAGCACAAACATTTTGGGCAAAAAAAAAAATCGTAATTGGTACAAACTTATCCTAGCTGGTATTACCGTATCTGGAATTAAAATAGGGGTAGGACTTCCGGCTAAGTCTGAGTGAGGAAGTCCACAAACTCTCACATACACACACACATCTTTTGAAGCTGGACAAAACTGGCAAAAGCACAACCTCTTGAGAGCTCCAGGAGCCTGAGAAGCACTGATGCTTGAAAATCTGCTGAACCTGGCGTGAGAAGAGTGGGAGCTGGTAGCATTCTTCTGGGGACCGCTTCCAACCCTCTTTGCCCCCGGCTCCATCCTGAAGGTTCTCCCAGGACGGCCAGGCCAGGAGCGCTGGCAGCCGAGGCTGATGGGGACTCAGTCACTGCGGAGCAGGGGGCGAGGCCCATACCGGCCAGCAGCACTGCTGTTTTATAAGTGAGGTTCTCCCAGTTTTGCTTTGGTTGGGAAAGCAAATGACCGGCCAAGCCTGTGACCATGCACAGAGAAAAAAGAGATGGGGCCTCACAGAGAGTAAAAGCCAGGGCGGGCCTGAAAATGGCCTGAATTTGGAATTTGGAATGCGCACCTTCAAACGCACTGACCCCCCCAGAGGGAGCAGCTTTACTCGCTCAAGATATCTGAGCACAATCACTGGCCAGTCACTGGACGGCTACAAGGAAACATGGCCTCTTCCTAGAAAGCCAGGATTAAAAATAAAAATGAGAATAAAGCCAAACGATAAACTGAGCAGAGACACCACTGGGGAAAGATTTCCGCAGATTCAGCCCAGCCGCGCTACCGAGCACGCGCCAGCACTGAAGCAACCCGCCGCGAGTGGGAGTCAGAATCCAGCATGGTTATAAATGGGTTTCCACTAAACATTACAAGATGGGCAAAAAAGGAAAGTGTTTTGTGTGTTCAGGGAAAAAGCAAACGAATCTGTCTCTGCTCCCAGGTGTTGAACTCAGCATATAATCTTCGAAGCAACTATTATTATGAATATGTTCAGAGAACCAAGGAAAACTCTCTTCAAGCGCAATAAATCAACAAATACAGAATCTCAATGTTAGACACCAACGATAAACTTCCCCAGTTTGATGAAAAGCAAGAAACTACCCAGCCAAGAAGCTGAACAAAAACTAAGGGGAATAAATACAGAGGGTTCACAATCCGCCAAAAAAGGCCAAAGACATGGGGCGCCTGGGTGGCTCAGTGGGTTGAAGCCTCTGCCTTCGGCTCGGGTCATGATCCTGGGGTCCCAGGATCGAGCCCTGCATCGGGCTCTCTGCTCAGCAGGGAGCCTGCTTCCTCCTCTCTCTCTGCCTGCCTCTCTGCCTACTTGTGATCTCTGTCTGTCAAATAAATAAATAAAATCTTTTAAAAAATTTTTTAAAAATTTAAAAAAGGCCAAAGACAACAAAATCCTGAAAGCAAGAAAGAGAACAATGAATTATCAAGCACGGAGGAGCATCAGTACGATTAGCGGCTAAATTCTCGTTTGAGACGGAGACCATGAAGCAGTGGAATAACACATTCACAAGGAAAAAGGCTGTCACCAAAGACATCTGTGTCAACTAAACCGTCCTTGCAAAGTCAAAGCTACAGAAATACAGTCGCAGGTTTACGAAGCCTGAGAGAATTTGTCACCAACCGATAAGAACTCAAACGCCAATAGCATTAGGAATGGCAACTGCACGGATCAACATAGAAGACTCGATAAACCCATCTTCCTTTACTTGTCCTCTACTGACTTATTCAGACCAAATCGAGAGACGGCAGGAGGTATGAATCAGAAGGCGGCTCGGCAGGGGCTACAGCGTATACAGGTTCGATATACAGGTGTATGCAGCGTGTGATGTGTAAGTAATACACGGCCACAAAACAGACAACACAAAGGAAAGGAAGCAAACAGACTGAGAATAAAGCATAATTTCTGTATTTTCCCAGAATGGAGTTAGTATTAATCTGAAGTATACTGTGATCAATTAAAATGCATATTGTAGGGACGCCTGGGTGGCTCAGTTGGTTGGACGACTGCCTTCGGCTCAGGTCATGATCCCGGAGTCCCGGGATCGAGTCCCGCATCGGGCTCCCAGCTCCACGGGGAGTCTGCTTCTCCCTCTGACCTTCTCCTCGCTCATGCTCTCTCTCACTGCCTCTCTCTCAAATAAATAAATAAAATCTTAAAAAAAAAATGCATATTGTAATCCTCAGAGCAACTACAAGGCACGCAACTAAAAAGGTACTATAACAATTAAAACATACAGAATACAATGGTACAGTAAGAAGTAGTTAACACAGAAGCAGTAAAGAAGGAACAGAGGAACAAAAAAAGACATGAGGGGCGCCTGGGTGGCTCAGTAGGTTAAAGCCTCTGTCTTCCGCTCAGCTCACGATCTCAGGGTTCTGGGATCAAGGCCTGCATCGGGCTCTCTGCTCAGCGGGAAGACTGCTTCCTCCTCTTTCTGCCTGCCTCTCTGCCTACTTGTGATCTCTCCCTCTGTCAAATAAATAAAATCTTAAAAAAAATTTTTTTTTAAATTTATTTATTTGACAGAGAGAGGAGAGACAGAGAGCGAGCACAGGCAGACAGAGTGGCAGGCAGGGGCAGAGGGAGAAGCAGGCTCCCTGCCGAGCAAGGAGCCCAATGTGGGACTCGATCCCAGGATGCTGGGATCATGACCTGAGCCGAAGGCAGCCGCTTAACCAACTGAGCCACCCAGGCGTCCCTAAATAAAAAAGCAACACCTAGCTATCTGCTCTTCCAGACTCAAATGAATAGACAGGTTTGAAGTAAAAGAACAGAAATATATATACCATGCAAAGAAGCTGTAACCGGAAGAAAGCTGGACTATATGAACACCGGACAAAAGAGACTTTAAAACAAAAATTACTAGGGGTGCTGGGGTAGCTCAGTCGGTTAAGCACCTGCCTTTGGCTCAGGTCATGATCCCAGGATCCTGGGTTCAAGTTCCACATGGGGCTCCCTGTTCAGTGGGGAAACTGCTTCTCCCACTCCCTCTGCCTCTCCTCCAGCTTGTTCTCTGTCCCTCTTATAAGTAAATAAAATCTTTAAAAAAAATTATTAGAGGGGCACCTGGGTGGCTCAGTTGTTAAGTAGCTACCTTCGGTTCAGGTCATGATCCCAGGGTCCTGGAATCGAGCCCTGCATCAGGCTCCCTGCTCAGCAGAAAATCTGCTCTCCCTTTCCCACTCCCCCCGCTTCTGTTGCCTCTCTCACTGTGTCTCTGTCAAATAAATAAATAAAATCTTAAAAAAAAAAAAAAAAAAGAACCCTGGTCTTTCACATTTAAAAAAAAATGACTAGAGACAGGGACAGATATTAATAATGATAAAATATCAAATACATCAGGAAGAAAAAACAACTAAAACATATGTATCGACAGAACATGAAGCAAAATCTTATAGAATTCAAAGGAGCAACAGACAATTCAGCAAAAGTAGTTGGAGATTTTACTACCCCCTTATCAACAACAGAATTAAACAAAATCAGAAAGGATATACATGACCTGAACAATACTATCCCCCAACTCAAAGGAACTATCATATATGGAACATTACAACCAAAGAGTGCAAAAGATGTGAACATGAAACATTCCCCCGGATCCTGAGCCAGAAAATGAGTCTCGAGAAATTAAAAAGAATTAAAATCATATAAAGTAGTCTTCTCATACCACGAGAAAATTAAATTAGAAATCAAAACCAGAAAAAACCTAGGGAATTTTCAAATGCTTAAAATTTAACAAACTTTAAATGACCTGGTAAAAAAACAAACAAACAAAAAAACAAATAAAAACACAAAACCCAAAACATAAAAAATATTAGAAAATATTTTGAACTGAATGAAAATAGAAACAACATCAAAATTTACAGGCACAGGCCGCTGGGTGGCTCAGTCGGATGCGCATCCGACTCTTGATTTTGGCTCAGGTCATGATCTCGGGGTCGTGGGATTAAGCCCCGCATCAGGCTCCAGCATCTGCTTGTCCCTCTCCTTCTGTTCCCCTCGCCCTCACCTCTACCTCTTTCTCTCAAAAAAAAACAAAACAAAACAAAATTACAGGCTTGCAGTTTAAGCAGTGCTTAGAGGGAAATTTATAGCTCTAAACAAGTATATCAGGAAAAAAAGGTCTTAAATAAATAACCTAAACTTGGACTGCCTTCCAAAAAATGAAAGACAAATTACTGAATTCCCAAAACGAGCAATTAAATAGGTATCACTTGCCAGACCCACAAAAAGGAAATACTATAAATAACTTTATGCTAACAAACAACTAAGATGAAACAGACAAACTCCTAGAAAGATACAAATTACTAAACCTGAGTCAAGAAGAAATGGAAAAATTGGGGGGGAAAAAACCTTTAACGGTTAACTCAATTAGTAAATAAAAACCTTATTACAATGAAACGGCCAGGCCCGCATGGCTTCAGTAGTGAATTCTACCAAATATATTAAGATTTCTTTTTTTAAAAATTTTATTTATTTACTTGAAAGAGAGAGCACAGAGGGAGAGGAAGAAGCAGACCCCCACTGAGCAGAGAGCACAACATGAGGCTCAATCCCAGGAGCCTGAGATCATGACCTGAGTCTAAGGCAGACACTTAACCAACTAAGCCATCCAGGCACCCCCTCACATATATTAGGATTAATACCAACCCTTTACAAACTTTTCCAGGAAGTACAAGAGAAGGGAATATTTGGGACGCCTGGGTGGCTCAGTTGGTTGGACGACTGCCTTCGGCTCAGGTCATGATCCCGGAGACCCGGGATCGAGTCCTGCATCAGGCTCCCAGCTCCACAGGGAGTCTGCTTCTCCCTCTGACCTTCTCCTCGCTCATGCTCTCTCACTGCCTCTCTCTCAAAATAAATAAATAAAATATTTAAAAAAAAAAAAAAAAGAGAGAGAAAAGGGAATATTTTCCAGTCCATTCTGTGAGGTCAATGTCAAGTCAATGTCAACCACATCAAAACCAGACAAGGATGTCACAAGAAAACTATAGACTAATATCTCATGAATACAGACCCAAAAGTCATCAACAAAATATCAGCAACACTGCAATATACAGAAAAGTCCTACACAGTAGGACAAAGTAGGACTTACCCCAGGAATGCAAGGTTTGGGGTAATATCCAAAATTAATTTACATAATAAGTTGTATTAACAGATAAAAGACAAAACCAGACCACCAGCTTAATAGAAAAAAAAATAGACAAAATAGAAGAGAATTTACTGAACTTGATAAAGAGCCTCTACGAAAAACCTACAGCTGACACACCAAACAGCAGTGACAGAATAAACGCAAAACAGTGAGTGGGAACAAGGCAAGGATATCTGCTCTTAATACTTCTACTCAATGCTGTAGTAGAGAATCCAGCCAATGGAATACAACAAGAAAAAAGAAGTTAAAGGCACACAGATGGAAAAGGAAGAAGTAAACCTGCCATTATTTACTAAACATGACATGGTCCTGCACATGAAAATCCTAAAGAATCTATAAAAATCAAAAATCAAAACCAAACTATCAGAACAAATAGTATGAGTTCAGCAAGTTCATACCTACGTACAAGACCAATATTTTTTAAAAAACTAATATAAGAAGCTATATCTTCATGTAATAGCAATAAAGTATCAAAAAAATACAATTAAGTAATCAATTCTAGGGGTGCCTGGGTGGCTCAGATGGTTAAGTGTTTGCCTTCAACCCAAGTCATGATCTCCAGGTCCTGGGCTTGAGCCCCAAATCGTGCTCCTGGCTCAATGGGGAGCCTGCTTCTCCCTCTCCTTTTGTCTACTTGTGTACTCTGTCTCTCTCTCAAATGAGTAAAATCTTAAAAAAAAAGAAAGAAAGAAATTCTATCCATAATAGCATCAAAAGAAATATTTAAAAATAAATTTAGCAAATAAAGTATACAAACTGTATACTGAAAATCCTCAAAGCAGTGCTAAGAGAAATCAACGACAATAAAAATAAATGGAGAGACATTCCATGAGCATGAATTATAAGACCAAATATTGTTGAAGTGTGATTCTCCCCAAATCAATCCACAGATTAAATGCAACTCCAATACAAATTCCAGCAGGAATTTTTATAGTAACTGATGAGCTAACCCTAAAATTTACAAAGGAACACAAAGGATCTAGAATAGACAATGAAAGCTGCAAAACTGGAGGAGTAATACCATCTAACTTCGAAATTTATTATAAAATTACAACAACCGAGATAAAGTGGTTGTGGCACAACCACAGACATAAAGATTAATAGAACATAAAGGAGACGCAGAAACAACCTTACATTTCTGGTCAAACGGTTTCCAATAGAAGTGCCAAGACTATCTGAAGGAGGAAAGAGCGATCTTTCCGTCACATGGTGCGGAGACAGTGGCTATCCATGGGCAAGAAAAAAATCTTACACCTGTATCTCAGACCACAGCCATTGACTCAACTATTTGAGTCAACTATTGAGCTCTTTACTGTAAGAGCTTTAGTTACAAAACATCTAGAAGAAAACACAGAAGAAAAATCTAGGTGACTTCAAAGAGTTCTTAGATATAACCTCAAAAGCACAACGCAGGAACAAAAAAATTTACGATAAACTAGATTTCCTTAAAATTAAAAACATTTTACATTTCAAAATACACTGCTGAGGGAAAAAGCAAAAGGCAGAGTGACTAGAAGATACTGCAAGCTCTATATTTGATCAGGGACATATCCCAAGAATATATAAAGATATTTTACAACTCAGTGATGAGATGACAACCTAGGTCATAACGGGCAAAAAAACAGGAGTAAACATTCACCAAAGAAGATATACAAATGGTGCACGAACACACGAAGAAACGCTCAACATTATTTAGTTACTAAGAAAATGCAAACTAAAGACATGATGAGATACTACTATGCACCCACTAGGATGGATTCAATCGAGAGGACAGATAACACCAAGTATGGACAAGGATATGGAGAAACTGGAACCCGTGAAATGGTACAAACCACTTCAGAAAACGGTTTGGCAGTTTCTTAAAAAAGGGCAACATGAACTTACCACGTGACCCAGCCATTCCACTCCTAGGTATCTACCTACAGAAATGAAAACCTATGTCCGCACAACGACATGTATGGGAATGTTCACAGCAACATCATTCGTAACAGCAAAAACGGAAACAACACAAATAGCTCATCAACCGGGAAAGGATAAGCAAGCGTGCTACACCGCACAGCAGGACAGGACGCGGGCATAAATAGCCATGACCTCTTGGTACGCATACAACAGGGATGAACATCAACAGCTATCTGAAAGAAGCCGGACACAAAATACTACACATTATAGGACTCCGTTTATAGGAAATACCCAGAAAGGCAAATCTCCAGAGACAGAAAGCAGATCCCTGATTTCCTGGAGCTGGAGGAAGGAGTCAGAGCAAACTGTAAACCAGCAGGAGGGAGAATTCTGGGATTACAGAACATTCTAAAATTCGTGTGTGGTAAAGATTGTACAAGTCTATAAATTGAGTCAAAAAAATCACTGAATTATACACTTCCTATGGGTGCATTTTATAGTATTTAAATTATCTCTCTACAGAGCTATCAAAAACTTACAACAAAATTTTACTGGAGAATCATTACAATCAATGTTAAACGAACCTGAACAGGCCGCCCTAGAACGACCCCACTGGGTATAAAAACTGAACACATTTTAAAAAAATGTCACAGGCCAGTGGGATGGGAGGACTAAACTGAATGTCAGTTCACTTAGTACTCCTCGGAGGGGAAACAAGGCAGAGCTCTGCCCCATGGCCTACCCCAAATAAAATTCCAGATGAGCTGAAGTGGTAATAAGGAGGAAAGTAAAAAATGTGCGCTCCCAGGAGGAACTCAAGGACAGAGAGGGAAACGTGGCTCTTCAGTACAGCTTTGCCAACCGTAAGAGATCCAATGATCCCAACCTCACACTGATCTTTCCGGAGAGGAGGATTTCGGATTTTGAGCACTCGAAAGTCGGCTAGTAGAGCTGAGGGTGGTCCGTTTTAAATTCTATTTAATTTGATTAATTTAAGACTGAGGAGTCACATGTGGCTAGAGGTTATGGAATTGGAGAGTGCAGCTCTAAGGCACCAAATTTCAGCCAGAACTGGGGCCCTTGGTTGCCCCGTGCCTGTTTCCTGCCCCATACAACACCCGCCCAGAGCAGATCACAGTGCAAAGGGGTGACGGGGGCCCCAGGAGTGGAAGTTACCACACTGAGAACCACAGCAGCCAGGAAATGGACTCTTACCTCCTCCTCTTCTTCTGAGCCACTTTCTTCACTATCAGATCTCGGAGCTACTTCATATCTAGAAAAAATATTAGTGTTTTAATACACACGTTGCCAGCGCACAGGATTCACTTTCCTTAGTGAACTGGCCTGCTTCTAAATGAAAGCAACATCACCACCCCACTACCAGAGCCTCCGGAACGAGGCCAACTCACCCTGGGTTCATCTCAAGCCAGGCTTCTAGCTGCCCTGCTTTGGGGGCGTCAGTGCCCGTGAGGATCTTCCCGCTCTCCACGTGGATCACTTTCACCGGCAGGTCACTCATTTGGCTGGTCTCATCCAGAGGCTGGAAAAGGGTCACACGTGTAACCTGAGGTTCTGGGATTTCCACACCTCAGGCTTCTGCTAACTACGGCCACCTTGGGAAGTGCTCTCCCAACTCCGTGCCCAGAAAATGGCACAAAACATGGCCAGTGGTTGTGAAAATGGGTTATTAACATTTAAAAAAAGGGGGTTAATGACATATTAATAATCCAATAATAATATACTATCCATTGATGACAGCTGTTTCTTCGAAGAATTTCATTTTCAAACCGGTAACACGGCTCCAACCTCACAAGAGCACAGTGGGGAACCTCTGCCGACCACATCGGATGGTTTCTCTCCATATGTGTCTACCAGTATGTCTCTCACGCAGCCTCGTAGACCTACTCCACGCGTAAGAAACAAGGACTGCGCTCTCTCCGTTTATACACAAATGACTATACTATTCACATTCGTTTGGCCCCCTTTCCCCCCCATTAATACATCTGTAGACTTCCTCAAAGGTCCTCATTCTTTTCCGTGAAAGAGCTAACTAGAATATTTGGAAAGCAAAACAACTAACTTCCTCTTAGCATATATGAAATCCCTCCATTTCTCGTTTTGAGATGCCAACGCTGAAGAACATTCCCCCTCCATTAGTGCCCTCAAATTTCCTAGAGAAAACCTCCAGGATAAGAAGAAGTTCTTGGTTTAACCTTTGTGCGCACCTTCCAGAAACTTCTCCCACCCTCTGTTCTCCTTCAGGGGCCACATTCACCGTCAACATGGCCCATACAGCAGAGATCAGCTCCTGAGCCACCAGACCACCTGGCCCTCAAACCTGCCCACCACGGAAGGTGATGGCAACCACTTGCCGCATGCCCAGCCTCCACGGGTCCCATTGGGGACTTTC
Source organism: Mellivora capensis (assembly GCA_004024625.1). Classification (NCBI taxonomy): domain Eukaryota; kingdom Metazoa; phylum Chordata; class Mammalia; order Carnivora; family Mustelidae; genus Mellivora; species Mellivora capensis. Next base: position 70,264 of record PISX010006598.1, on the reverse strand, counting down.
ACCGCCGAGTGCTCCGAGTGTGGTTAATGGTGCTGAGGCCTGCACTTCCCCTCACCCCCAAATTCTTTTTTTTTTTTAAGATTTTATTTATTTATTTGACAGAGATTACAAGTAGGCAAGAGAGGCAGGCAGGGAGAGAGAGGAGGAAGCAGACTCTCCGAGGAGCAGAGGGCCCGATGTGGGGCTCAATCCCAGGACCCTGGGATCATGACCTGAGCCGAAAGCAGAGGCTTTAACCCACTGCTCTGGGGCTTTCAGAAAAGCTCCCAGGCCTTTCAGAGGGGCCAAGGCTGCGAAGCGCGGGCTGAGATCAAGCACAGTCCACAACCACCAAAGTGAGGCTTCTGGTGCCCAGCAGGAAGAGCAGCCAGTGGCTACCCAACAGAACTCCCTGAACTACACTTGGCCGCCAGAGGACTTTTCCCCTGAATGCCCCAAACGCCCTTACAAAGGCTTTCTATTGTGGTGAAACGCTAGCCTGCATTCTTAAAAATTCAATATAACATTTAAAATAAAACCTCATGGGGCGCCTGGCTGGCTCAGTGGGCGAAGCAGGCAACTCTCAGTCTCAGGGTTATGAGTTCAAGCCCCACACTGGGCATGGAGCCCACTTAAAAGACAAATAAATAAATAAATAATAAGAGAAAATAAGATCTCTCGAAATAAATACATATTTGAGTTAATCACTGGTCATTCACTTTAGGAATCTGGCCTCCCGGAGAAAGTGTGCGTCTGCTATGGCCTGAATTATGTCCCCCCACCTCAAATTCAATGCTGAAGCCCCAACTTGCCAATGTGGCTATATATGGAGATGGGGCCTTGGGTGGGGGGTAATGAGGGTTAGTTGAGGTTACAAGGTGGGGCCCTCGGGACGGAAAAGTGCCCCCTGTAAGAGACAGCAAAGCTTGCTGTCTCTCCCATCATATGGGGACACAGCAAGAAGGCAGCCATGCACAAGTCGGGAAGAGAGCCCTCCCCAGGAACCAACCTTGCTGCACTTTATCTTGGAGTTACAGCTTCTAGAGCTGTGAGAACATACTGTTTTTTTGGTATTAAAGCCACCCCAGCCATGGTGCTTTGTTATGGCAGGCCACGCTGACTGGGAGAGAGCATGAAAACATCATGTCCAGGGAGGCTCATGACAATAACGTGTGCAACGGGAGGAAGGGAACAAGGGCAACAGGCTCCAGGAAGGGAGGGGCATGTGGTGGCGCATCAGAAGTGCACGATCCTCACTGAGGCTGCAAATGCAAAGCAAAACCTAAATGACTGTCTGCCTGTTGAATGAGATGCCAACACGTCCACACCACAAAATGAGAACAGAATTAATGGCCTGAATTGGAAAGTGGCCCAAGATATCCTGCTGAATGGAGTCTAGCTATGTCTAGATCACCCCAAATGGCCTTAAAACAAACCAAAAGGGTGTAGGCAAAACGATTCCTGGATGCATGTTCAACCCGCATGCTTGCTCTCGGGAAAGCAGGTGCCGTGGGGACTTTTGCTTTTTATCATGCTGCTTGAATTATTTTCTGCACGAAATACTACGTTTCGGTGACACTGAAAGAATAAGGTATGTGAGCTAACGTGGGAAGATGTCAGAGACACAGTGAGAGGCTGGAAAAAGAAAACCATCTGGTGGCACATACACAGAAAAGGCCCCAGAGCAATCGTGGTTTTCCACAACAGTTACTCACAGTTTTCCTCTGGAAGGTGGGAGTGAGGAAGGGGCGGGGAAGGCAGGAAAAGAAACACTACTTATTTACACCTCCCCCTTCTAGACATCTTCCCTCCAAGTGAGTGTACTGAGGGAGAATAGCGGCTTTCAGGAGGCTGGTAGGGATGTGGTAGGGAAAAAACAGTGAGTGGAGACAGCAAGCCCGCTCCGAGTGGGCCTCTTTGTACGGTGCTGACTTTTAGAACCAGACTAGTAAAGTTTCACGTATTAAATACAGAAACGAAAGGGGCACCTGGGTGGCTCAAGTCGGTTAATTGTTGGCCTTCGGCTCAGGTCATCATCCCAGGGTCCTGGGATCGAGTCCCACATCAGGCTCCCAGCTCAGTGGGGAGCCTCCTTCTCCCTCTCCCTCTGTCCCTCAGCTTGGGCTCTAACTCTATCTCAAATAAATAAAATCTTTTAAAAAATTTATTAAAGGGGCGCCTGGGTGGCTCAGTGGGTTAAAGCCTCTGCCTTCGGCTCAGATCATGATCCCAGGGTCCTGGGATCGAGACCCGCATTGGGCTCTCTGCTCAGCGGGGAGCCTGCTTCCTCCTCTCTCTCTGCCTACTTCTGATCTCTGTCTGCCAAATAAATAAAATCTTTTAAAAAAATTTATTAAAATAGGGCGCCTGGGTGGCTCAGTGGGTTAAGCCTCTGTCTTCAGCTCAGGTCATGCTCTCAGGGTCCTGGGACCTAGCCCCATATTAGGCTCTCTGCTCAGCAGGGAGCCTGTTTTCTGCCCGCCCCCCCCCACCTCCCTTTTTGCCTACTTGTGATCTCTGTCAAATACATAAATAAAACCTTTTAAAAAATTTATTAAAATACATACATAAATGATGAGTTAATAAAACCAACAAGGAAAGGGGAAACCGCACCAATGAGGGCACAGGAAAGAACTAATCCAAGTAACGTTTAAATGTAATACTTGGGGACGCCTGGGTGGCTCAGTGGGTTAAGCCTCTGCCTTAGGCTTAGGTCATGGTCTCAGTGTCCTGGGATCGAGCCCCACATCGGGCTCTCTGCTCAGCCAGAAGCCTGCTTCCTCCCCTCTCTCTCTGCCTGCCTCTCTGCCTACTTGTGATCTCTGTTAAATAAATAAATAAAATCTTTAAAAAAAAAAATGTAATATTCGGAGCACATTAATTTCAGGCTGAATAACTCCAAACACCAACTAAACTCTAGCTAGGAGGCCTCTTTTGCACAGAAGTATGAGTTAACAACTCTGAATGTATTTCCCAGAATGTACTTTCCAGGATTAGGCAAATAAAGAAATATACCACGGCTAATGGGAGCCAAGTTTTGGGCTGTTATAAGGAAAGAGAGAACTGAAATAGCCCCACGGTATTAGATTAGATGCAGAAATATCCATGTGAATGTAAGGTTTTGAACATACCGACTAGCAATGCACAGATGCATGCGACCGTATACCTGTTCCCTAGATCTGACTGTTAGGAGGGCCTAGAAGCAATGACGCCCTATATCAACAATCACATCTAACGAGGTATCTTGGCCATCTGGCTGGCTTAGTGAGTAGAACATGCGACTCTTGATCTTGGGGTCATGAGTTCAAGCCCCACTCGGGGTATAGAACTTGGCTTACTTACTTACTTAACTTCCTTAGAGATAAAGAAAAAGAGGGAGAGAGATCTTGGTTTCTAAATATTGGCTGCGAAAGCAGAAGATGAGCTTGGGCCATTATGGTGTGCAAGGAAGTAAGGCAGCTCTCAAGGGACACATGGGCCAACTGGAAAGGGCTCTTACTGGCCCAGACTGGAATACTTTGAACATCAAAATAATGACGGTAAAGGATTAAACTCAATGAGAATCCTGTAAGTTGGTACCGGGGCTGGCAAACTGTGTACCATGGGCCAAAGAGGAAAAAAGAGAAAAAACTCTTCCTTCCTGTAGAAAGTCATCTAAAAAATGCAGAAGAAATCATGGGGGAGGGGAGGGTCAAGGTAAAGAGAGGGGGCATCACCTTTCTGTAACCATCATGGCAAAAACTGATACAGGTAAAGACCAATTAAGCAGATGAAAAAACGAGTGAGTGGAAGAAAGAGGAGGTAAAATTCGTTTAAAGAGCCTTGAGCATCGCTCCACAAGGTACTTAATAATTACAAAAGGAAAAAAATAGTAATTTTTCATCACAGACGCCTCGGCAGACACCAAGGGATCCTGGTCAACATCGCCAGTGACCGAAGCCATCCACACCGTGACTCCCGCTGTGACGCACGGAGAAGAACAGAGTGTCACTCTGGCGTCTTCCTGCCAAGAACACACGACCGGAATCTAACCACGAGGAAAGGGTAAGTCAAACCCAAGTGAAAGGCCCCTGTGGGAAATACTTGGCTTGTGCTCTGCAGAAATGCCAAGGTCAGAAAAGGCTGAGACAAAGTGACGAGCTGTTCAGGATCAAAGGACTAGAAGGATCGCCACTGAAGGCAATGCGTGGCCACGGACTTGCTGTGAAAGCCACCAGAGGGACAGCTGACTAAGCCTTAACAAGCGCCGCGGATGAGATCATGGTGTCACTGCAGGCAAGCCTGTTTCTGCTTGTTGATCGCTGTACAGTCTCGGAAAAGAAGGAGCTTGTTTCTAGGAAACGCACCGAAATACACGGAGGTAAGGGGTCGTCATGTCTGCACCTGACTCTCCGATGGTTTAGGAAAAAATGTTTGGGAAAACGGGGAACCCAGGTGAGGAAGATGCTGGAATTCTGTCCTTTAATTATGTCAGAGTGAAACTAACAAAATAATGGGATGGACAACAAAAGAAGTCCAGAAGGAAACACACCGGGAGCTGACAATGTGCCTTCCTGGGGAGTGGGACTGAGGAGGGGGTGCGATGTGGCAGGGGACACATGTGGATTCTTCCACTCATCATAGATAGCTCCGATGATTTCAAAAGAAAAAAAAATTTAAAGGATGCGACAGATCTAAGCTCCCAGGACTGGGCTGGCATTTCCATGAAAAGAAACTTACCTCGCCATCAGGTCCAATAGCAGGCGTCTGTCCTTCTGCATTCTCTGCCTTCTGCAAGTGGAGAGAGACACGGTCACCAGGGAGGCCAAGGTACACGTCCCAAGACGGCTGCTCCAGTCCCACCCAGGGGCAGGCGCATGGCCAGACCCAGCGCACCTTCTTTTTCTTTTTCTTCTTTTTCTCCTTGGCGACCTGGGCAGCCTTGTGCTGCCGCACCAGCTCCGTGAGGTTAGCCACATACTCGTCTGTCTGCTGCAAGAGGTAGGCCAAGCGCTTGTCCTTTTTCTGGTCGATGAGCTTGCGGTAGCCCTCCTCATCTTCCGCCTGCAGAAGGGTGAGGTTATAGTGATGTTTGCAAGAGACACGCGCTCGTCCACTAGGGCCCAGGGCAGGTCATCCAAAGCCAAGAAGCCCACTGAGGGTTGTCATTAACCAGCAGCCAGACCCTCCCCAAAGGAATGCTCAGCTGACACCAGACCCGTGCTGTACGTGCGCCTTCACAGGACCATCGACGCCCCCTTCAGCATCTCCTCAACCTGTACCCAGGGTACCTGAGGGGGCCTGCTGGACAAATATGCTTTTGCCAGAAGCCATTTGAAAAGGCCAACAGCAAGTCCTAGCCCCTCTGTCCATAAACGCCTCCCAAATACAAACACTTCTCTCCAGTCCAGGCCAGATACTCTCACGGACCCATGCAGCAAGCTCCTCCTGGCTTCCTAATAATCAATCAGATGTCACCCCAGCTTAGAGCCTCCTGTGGCTCCCATCGTACACAGAATTCAATCTAAAGCCTTTCTTGTGATCTACAAGGCCCCCCATGACTGCCTTAGGGACTCTGACCTCGCTCGTGCCCTCACCACGCTCTTCTAAGGGCCTTCTGCTGTGCCTCGCACCTGGCTTTCCACCGCCTCAGGGGTCTGCCCTTGGTTCCTCTATCCCGGGGAGGCACTTCATTAAAGGAGTCACGCCCACCCTTCCCATAACACCCCATCAACCCCTAGTCCCTCATCCGGCTTCCTTCTCTTCGGGGTACTTCACACCACCCAAAACGCTCATTTGTTCAGCCTGGGCCTCTCTCTCTCTAGGGCCAACAAGAGCAGCTGAGAGGGTAGGGCCTGCATGCCTCTCCTTACTGCAAGGGCCGCGTGTACACAGCAGCGCCTGTTAGCATCCGCCTGAATCATCCCAAACAGCCAAACACAAAGGGTGGAGGGACAGGCCAGCGATCACATCATCCGTCACTCTCCCAACCTACAGCGCATGCCCCTCCCCTTTCTGGAGAGATCACAGAGCAGCCAGCTGACCAGCCTAAGGTCTCACAAACACTGACAGAATGAACAGGCCAGGTCTTCTGGACTCCCAAACCCACACCCTTTCTTTCTCTCTGTCCCACCTCTAACTCTGAGCAGCAGTCGGCTTTGGCTAACACCAGGCAATCGATCCCTGGTACCTGCCACACCTAAAGCAGCCACGAGGGGACATGAAGGGACACGATGTCACGAAGGCATAATTTTACCATGAGTCTCCGCATTCTCTCTTTCTCAATTCTTTCGTTTTCCTTCTTCTGTTCCCTCTCCGTGTTGGCGTGGTAGGTGGCCACAGCCTTCGTGAGCTTCTGGATTTTGCCTGTGACCGATCTGTGATATTCTTTGAAATCCTTGGCATGCTGCAGAATGCTGTTGAGGTACTCCTGCAGGGACAGACACAGAAGAGAGGACTGGCTACTCCCCAGGGTCGCTGTAACGTTGCTGAAAAGGAGACAAAACTTTAAAGGCAGCTTGTTTAAAACCCAGAGGATGTAATCGAAATAGTACAATGACTGTCTGCCCCTAAGGTTCGGCGTTCCCTGTGTAAGGAAAGCCTCGCGCGGGGGACTGTGGAGAGAGGGGCCCTCCCTCGTGGGTAAGAGGGCCATCCGCCTTGCCCAAACCGGCACTAAACTTAACTAAGCACTTCAAAACACCCTCACCCTCGAAATAAGTCATTCCACTGCCAGGAAGTCCCTTTAAGGAAAACAGCAGATATTGGCCAAAAAAAATTCAAGGTCAAGAAGGCCTCTTCTAGTATTATTTCTAACACTGCAAGGTTGGGAACAGGCTACATGTGCCCCAACAGGGAAATGGCTACATAAATTAGCAGATATCGGGGCGCCTGGGTGGCTCATGGGTTATGCCGCTGCCTTCGGCTCAGGTCATGATCTCAGGGTCCTGGGATCGAGTCCCGCATCGGGCTCTCTGCTCGGCAGGGGGCCTGCTTCCCTCTCTCTCTCTGACTGCCTCTCTGTCTACTGTGATCTCTCTCTGTCAAGTAAATAAATAAAATCTTTAAAAATAAATAAATAAAAATAAATTAGCAGATACCAAGGCAGAGAAGGAATACAATGTAGACATTAAAAATCGTGCTTCCACAATCCTTAAAAACAAATCCACGTGTGCATATGTCTATTTAAAGGAGGCTATTCAACTTCTGAATACTCCGTGCCGAAAGAAAACCTACCTGAAGGATACACCAAAACAGTTAACAGTAGTTAATGCTGAGAATTGACTTTTTAAATTCTAAACTACGTCTGTACCAGACAGCAACCACAGCAGAGCTTTAGAAAAAGTCAGTGAGCAAACAACCCAAATCGTCCCACATCCTACTCCGGTAGAGATGGGATCTTCCCGACAGATCGCATAGAAGCTAAGTCAGATCCCGCCCTCGTCTGCTCGGGACCCTCCATGGCTCCCATCTCACTTAGAGTAAAGGCTCAAGTGGTCTCCTCGCCCAGACACTCTGCCTCCCCTCTCTGTCCCCTCCACCTCTCCGTACGCCCCTCACTCTCTCCCTTGTTCTTCTGTCCCACTCTCTCCCTTGCTCACTCCACTCTAGCCACACTGGGATCCCTGCTGGTCACAGAACACATGGCTCATTCCAGCCCCAGGGCCGTTGCACCTTCCCCTCAATCTGCAAAGCTCCTGGCCCACATGTGTTTGTGGTTCCCTCCCTCAGATCCTGCCTTCTCAGAGAACTCCCCCAACTGTACTGTGTCAGCAGCCCCCCGTCCCTCCCCACCCCTGCTTTACGTCCCTCCCCACCCCTGCTTTACATCTCTTCACACCCTTACCGCCTCCCAAACACGGCACATGTGACTATGGTCTGTCCGCCCGCTACCACGCGGTTTTACCCACTAACATATTCTTGGTGCCTAGAACATGGTTGTGATGAACAGAAAAGACAGACAGACAGCATGCTCAGACACAAACCAAACAAGACTCGGCAGCATGGGAGCCCCGGCAGCCCTGACACGAAAGCCGAACCTCGAGGCGGGGCGGGGACACACCTGGTGCTTCTGCCGGCGCTTGCGCTCCTGCTCGATCTTCTGCTGCTTTTCCAGCTTCTCGGTGATGCGGGCTTCACGCAGGGACTGCCGCTTGCTGCGCTTGTAGGCCTTGGCGTTGAGGGCCGTCTCGAGGGCCGTGTCCCTCCTCATGCACACCACCACTTCCTGTCGTAGCTTGAGGAAGGAAGAAATGATGCGCACAATGTTGTCAAATCCACACATAATTACATTATCACAAGCTAGACACACTACGGCTCCTTCCAGAAGGATCCGTTCTAAATGCCTTCTGGTGGGTGCCCATAGACAGCACAAGCAAAGCTCAGAAGGTGACTGCCTCAGGACATCCAGCAGAAGGTTCTCTCAAACCTTCAGGTCTCCAGCGCTGCCTCCCGTCAACCACATGCAAGATATTCCTTACAGGTCATTCAAAAGTAGAGCGCCCCCAGAAACAGACCCACTTAAGTCTCCTGTTTCCCGCCGGCAACTACTGCTTTAGGAAGAACCCACAGCTATTCATCCAAGAGCGGCTAACGTCCCACTACCGAGCAGGATATGGACAGGAGAGGGGGACAGCCAGCCAAAGGGGGTGCGAGGCCACTGCTGCTTTTAATGATCAAGGCACATTTAAGAACTGCCCGGCAAGTAGCTCTTTGAAGCGAAGCATCAATGCTGGCAGAAGAGGCTCTTTCCCTCAAGCAACGGGCCTGCACCTGCGCCCACCTGCCTCTGGAAGTTCAGCAGCCTGAGGGCCTTGAGCTCAATGGTCGCTTTGGTTCGCAAATCCCCGGCCAGGGACCCGGGAAGGTTTTCAAGTTCCTGAATTCGGTGTGCGATTCGAGCCTGCAGCCTGGGTGGCAAAGACAGAAGGAAGGAGAGGTGAGGAGAGCTCTTGTGTATTCACGGGAGCCCACCTGTTCCGTTTAAAGGTGGGGCCTCAGGAGAATCCATCCCTCGAGGAAGGCAGGTCCTGGTCACAAGATGGGCAATGGCTTAGAAAAGGAAGCCAGCCGAAACACAGAACACGGAAAGAGTGGGGCAGGCCCAGCAAACCTGAACCTGACAGGGCACAGCTGCTTTGTGACATTCCAGTAGCGAGAGCCAGATAGGGGATCAGGCGGACCAGCGTCTCCGCCCAAGCGCAGGGACCACCCCGCAGAGCAACCCTCCAGGCTTGGTCTATAGTTCAAATGAGGTAATCCCCCTTCTCAGGGCTTCACCCATATTTATGAAACGCCTGCTATGTGCCAGGGACTGATCCAGACATTAGGCCTCAGCACTAAATAAGACTAAACAAGACTAATGTGTTATTCTCGTAGAGCTCTCAGGCTTACCAGCAAGACAGGCCATAAAGAAATTAAAAAATTAAGTATCTACACTAATTGCAGAGAGTACCAAATACTCTGAAAAAGAGGCCAGAAGTGAGGGGGTCAGGCAAGGCCTCTATGAGCAGGTGACCTCAGCAATTAGGCCTCAATTAGCCAAGGAGTCATGTGCAGCTTATGCAAAGGGCCGGGGGTAGAAATGAGTCTCACTTGTTCCGCAGAAGAAGAGGAACAGGGACAGTGGTATAGGCAAGGAAAGAGCCTTGGGCAGGGGCTAAACAAAAAGGTGCTTACTGGATGGGCACTGGGACACCAGTGGCAGGTTTGAACCTGGGGAACAGGTCTAATGGAAGTTAATTATAAAAAGAAACTTCAAACTGCTGTGTGGAAAACAGACTGCACAAGCAAGGGGGAGAACAGGGAAGCCAGCAAGGAGGTGTAGACCAGGTGGTGGGGTCCACAGCATGGAAAAGGCCACCAGTTCCCAGGATGGGGGCGGGAAGCTAAGATGAGGACACAGGGGATGAGGGAGGGTGAGCAACAGTGAAGGGGAGGCAGGGTCTGGCCCAATGAGCTGCAGTCAGATGCATGGGGACAGAAATGGAAGGGAAACGTGGGGGACGCAAGGACGTATCTGGAAAGTCCACGTTTAAGCTACCTACATAGAACTGGAGGGGAGGTGCCTGGGTACAGGGGCTGGAGCTCCAGAGTACCTCTGGTGAGGCCCTCTGGAGCCCGTCAATAGACAAAGTTTACTGGTACGTTTGGGGATTATGGTGAACAAGCACAGCCCCTCCCACAGGCGGTTTACGTTTACCAAGGGAGGCCAGCCCTGAACAAGCTGTCAATGCAATGGGGAAACGGGGGAGGGCAAGGTATTCGGGGGCAAACCTGAGGTGCCCCAGCCGCACACCACAGTGTGATACATGCACCCCGCGCGCCTGCTGTCTCCTCCGGCACCAGGCACCCAGACGGCCTTGGCAAAGCAGCCAGCAACTAGTGACGTTTGTGACGGCCCGCCACAAGGCTCGGCCAGGTCGCTGAGTGCTGATGAGCCGAAAGTGAGCGAGGACAATAAAGCACTTGCATTCAACATCCCTTTGTACGACCTCTCAGGAGGGCAGTTTTGTAGAATCTAGGAACGTTCCCTGCCTAGGTCCCTGTACCCAAGCCGTGGCACTTTCAGGGAATTACTCTGACACGTGTGCACACATGGGAAAATAGAGAGATGCAAGTGTGTTGACTACAATATTGTTTTAACAAAAGATTAGGAAAAAAAAAAATTGAAACCACCTGACATCCCTTCCGTCACAGGGTCCGGGCTCAATCAATTATGGTAAAGCCACCAGACAGAATACCATGCATCCAACAAGGAGAAAAGCTCATCTGGTACAGACAGGGGAAGATCTAAGTCTGTTGCCGTGGGAGGAACCGCGTGTCCATCCTGAAACACAGGCACCTGTCTGCCTATATACACACAGGATTTCTCTGGAAGGATACACAGCAACAGAGAGAACTAGGCAACTGGTGACAGATTTCAGATCCCATACCCCACCGGCCTTCGGAACTGAGAGTCAGATCGACATGTGCTGGGACTGACCAAGGCAAGGGGCAGCAACCCCAAGTGCCCCCAGGCAGCAGCGCCCTTACCTATACTCCCGCTCCTGCAGGATCTCCACAGGGTCCAGGCCCCGCGGCTTCTGGATGGGGGTGATGCGGCTCTGCTTCTGGTGCAATGGCACCATGGGGGCAGGCTGGGCAGGTTGCCCCGGCGACTGCGTCTGGGGCGGCATCACTGGGGAGGCAGCGGGTGGGACGGCTGGGGGCGCAGGTGAGGGGCGGCCCGTTGGCTGTGGGGGGATCAGCTTCTGAGGTGTGCTCGTGGGGGCAGCAGCATTCGCCATGGGTCCTGGCAGGGGTAGGGGGAGAGGAGTCAGGAGGGAGAGGCACAGCTTTGAATTCTGGCTCGATTCCGGAGATAAATGAAAAGCCCTCTGGGCACTTATGGCCCCAGGGACAAACTCATCCCCAAAGCTGATGAGGCCCAAGCAGCATCTCACTTAGGGGTCCCTCGGGGGTCCTCCTCCCTCCTGCCCCCTCTGGATCTCAGCAGACGTTCCCCTTCCCGAAGCCCCGCCTGCCTAAGCGCCACTCCCAGGTTCGGTCCTGCTGTAGGCGGCCTCGTGGGAGCAGCAGTTTCCAGACTTTCATCCGGTGCCCAAGGAGTCCTACTTATGTATGCCATGAGCTCTGCAGTGCCCATCACTAAACCTCAGGCTCCAAGCGAATGAGGAATGAGTCCATTTCGTCCATACTTCTTCCCCACGGAGGTGACCCTCCAATACCTCCTGATGACCACATCTTACACAGAACACAGAGGCTGCACCCAGTCAGCAGAAACGGAACCCTGGGCTACCCTGTCACTCTCCCTGCATCTCACAGCACGGGGGGTGGGGGGGTGGCGTTCTCAGGAGGGAAAAGGGTCAGACATGGCCTCTGGGCCCTGAAGGACAGGGTCTGTGGCTGTGGCAGCGCCTCCCCACAGCCTCTCACTGGAGGTGTCCAATAGACTTGGTCACTAGGCTCCTCCTCTCCTTGGTGAGGAGACCCCAGGATTACCACGACCCACAGGACAAGGTGGGGCAGGAATCATGCAGTGGAACCAAACCTAATCCTCTGGGAACTGACCAGGGACAGATAAGACCCAAAGAAGGCAGGGGCGCCTGGGTGACTTAGTCATTAAGCCTCTGCCTTCAGCTCAGGTCATGATCCCAGGGTCCTGGGATCAAGCCCCGCATCGGGCTCCCTGCTCAGCGGGGAACCTGCTTCTCCCTCTGCCACTCCCGTGTGTTCCCTCTTTCACTGTATCTCTCTCTGTCAAATAAATAAAATCTTAAAGAAAAAAAAAAAAAAGACCCAAAGAAGGCAGAGAGAAGCGAGGACTTGTTCTTGGCTGCTTCTCTCTCAGCAGGCTCCTCTCAGGGGCTCCATGGCACAAGCCCGTGATGGGAGCCAGGGAAGAGGCCATGTCACCAAGACAGAGGGGACTTACCTTCAGGCCAAGGCTTGGGAGGCCCTCCGGGGGGCTGACCTGGCATCCCAGGGGGCACGCCTGAGGGTCCTGGGGGGGGCATGTTGGGCCCTCCCATACCTACACATCGGGAGAAACAAACAAGACAATCGAAGGCATCCCATGTGTACGCCTGCACCCATCCCCACAGGCAGGCCTGGCTCCAGGGGACACAGCCAGCAACAAGTCCCTCGGTGTGGGTAAGATGGTGGGGGTGGGGGCCGAGGAGGCAGCGGGAGAGGCAACACCGAGCACGGAGACAGCCCTGCCCCCCGAGCACCCTGAGCGCTGCTGACGCCATGCGGGCTCCAGGGCGGATGCCGAGGGCAGGAGAGCCCAGGTCTGCGGACATTGCCGCCCACGTCCTGGTCAGTTCGTTCTGCATCCCCCTCCCATCCCCGAGCACAGGGGAGCGTGGGCCCTACCGTGAGGCCGGCTGTAATTTGGAGGTGCTGGTCCTGGCCCCGGGCCAGGGCCAGGGCCAGGCCCGGGACCAGGTCCCGTTGCGGACACAGAGGGTGGAGGTAGTGTTGGCATCTGCTGCTGCATCCCGGGCATCGGCCGCTTCCCCTGCACCGCCATCTGCAGGTGGTCGGGGAGGGGCTGCCCCCTGGCCAGCATCTTGTACGCCATGATCTGGGCTCGGAGCTGATGCAGCTGGTTCTGGTTAAACGGAGTCGGGCCCCGGTTCTGCTGTCCCAAAGCCTGAGGATCAGCACCGTCCAGGGGGGCCCCTCCTGGCCCAGAGGACATCTGTGGGCCTGAGGACGGGCCACTGGCTGGAACCGGACTGGAGGCATGCTCGGAGCCGCCCAGGGGGGAGGGGTAACCTGTGAAGCAACGAGGATCCAGGTGGTCACTCGGCAACATACATCCTCTGATTTCTAAGGCAGAGACGGTAACACTCCAACTGTGCTTACACCGGCTCCTATCCTGAGACGGGGGTGGCCAAATGACGTTAATCCCATGATTCAAAGGAACAGCACCCAGAGAGAGGAGACACCCTGGCAGCCTGAACAGTGACCGGCATGACCGGTTTGGTTTGGGTCAGCTTTCAGCAAGCTGCCTGCCGACAGTCCATGTTGAGCTGTTACACAGATCCAGGCCTCCCTCAGGCCTGCCCTCCTGCCCCTCAACTTGGACAGACCACACCCCTAACGTCCATTCAATGTGGAGCCCCTTGGAGGCACGGAGCTCCCCACCCCGATGACTGCAGTCATCTACTCCATCCCTTCTCCAGACGCCCTGGTTCAGAAAAACTACAGGGAAGGCTTGTTAAAGCAGAGCCCGGACCCCAAGATTCACTCCCAGCAGTCTGAAGTGGGGCCGGGGAGTCCGCATTGCTAGTACATTCCTGGATAGCATGGGAGCTGCTGGCTCGAGAAGCCCACCCTGCTCGGCCCCTGTCTAAACTCCAGGGCTACATAGAGACACGTCCCACCAGGGTTCCCTCTTCGGAGGCTGCTCTAAGACAAGCCGGCCCAAAACGGGCACCGGGCAAGCCCAAGCTCCCCAGACCTCCGTGGCAGAGTCTCCCACAGGGCCGAACTGCCTAGGTTTACCCTGAATCTGCCTGTGGGAGACCGGGAGACCCAACTAGGAAAAATGACCTCAGGACACCCGGGGTAGGGTTGGGACAGGGGGGAGCAGGCAACGGACACAAGGAAAGAAGAGCAATGAAGCAGTACCTTGGGAGTGCTGGTCCATGGGGCTTGGCGGCGGCCCCATCCCTGCGTGCGCCCCCGATCGCATCCCCATTCCCTTCATCTGGTTGTAGCGGGGGTCATCCGACATGCCCTTCTCATGCATGGACTCCATTGGCTACAAGAGGGGACAAGGACAAGGCAAGCTCAACAAAGGGAACAGGAACAGCACGCAAAGTGCCGCCTGAGAGCTCACTGCAAGTGGCAATGTCCACCCAAGGTCGCCCCGGTGTGTGCGGAATCACCGATGTGACCAAGCAGCTTAGGTCCAAGCCGTGGCCCTGGCACTGACTGAAGGTGTCAAGCAGATGCAGGAAACAATGTCACTGGACAGTGGGCGACCACCTAGGAGCCTGGAGGTCTGGAAGTGAAGGGACAGATGGATCAGGGCGCCAGAAGCCAGTTTCAGACGGCCAAATTGCCACACAGAGAAGACATGAGCTCCGGGAGAGGAGCGGTTTTGGCTGGGACGCCAAGCTCAAGGAGACCTGGTCACCACCGATCTTTGGATCAGAAACCCTCTTCCTTGGGAGACTGTAATGAGAGGAACAGACAGAAATTTCTGCCTGTAGGTATGATTACATTACGTTCAGTGTCCTCCCTGATCGGAGATCGGCCTCTAGCCTATTCGCTGGGAGGAAAGGTGCCCGTGGCAAAGCTCTGGTTCCTCCTAAGAGGCACACCGGACCTCTGCACAACAGTGACACCTAATTTCCTTCCAAAGGCTCAGCACTAAGTACTTCCCAGACTGGAATGGCTGGTAAAGGGGCCATTTTCCAAGACCCTTCCAGGGCACTCTGCTAGGCCCTGGTTGGCAGGAGTATCCTGGTCTCTGGGAACTCAGTCTAATGGGGGGGCCAGGAAAGTCATCTACAGCTCAGTGTGTGCCATGAGAGAAGCAAGAGACGAGGAGGAGAGGGCGCTTGGTGAGGACCACAGGACAGCTTCAAATGCGGGAAGGTGGGGGGTCTTCGGGAAGCTGATGCCTCTGCAGGCGAGCGGTGTCCCACTGCCACCGCCTCTGGCCCCTAGGCTCCTAACACGGTGCAGAAAAAACGCCAGGCGTCTGACAGACATGTGGAGTACGTGCAAGCGATTCCAAAAGGAAGAAACAAAATGGGCAGAGAGGGAAAGAGGCTGTGCTGGAGGAGCCAGACTCAATCAGTTAGTTGGCTGGGGTGGGGGGGCGCGGGGAGGTGGTCAGGTCACCAACAGCTTCCCAAAAAGGAAGCGACAAGGGGCGCCTGGGTGGCTCAGTGGGTTAAGCCTCTGCTTTCGGCTCAGGTCATGATCCCAGAGTCCTGGGATCGAGCCCCACATCAGGCTCTCTGCTCCACGGAGAGCCTGTTTCTTCCTCTCTCTCCCTGTCTGCCTCTCTTGCCTACTTGTGGTCTCTGTCTGTCAAATAAGTGAATAAAATCTTTAAAAAAAAAAAAAAAAAGGAAGCAACAAGATACTGTTGACAGAAATATGCGGGGATGGGGAAGGCAAGGAGGGCAAGAAGGATGAGATGGCTCCACCACTGACTCGGTCACTGACCATCTCTGGAAACCCTACTTCCTCATCTGTAAAATGGGCACAATAGCCTACACCTGCTGGGCAAGGGGCAAGCTAAGCGGAACGGGTACAAACACATAGACAGCCCCGGGAGCGAGGCTAGAGGGGTCAGCAGAGACCCCTCACCTCTAGGTCGCACCATGTCCATCTTCCACGAGGATCTCTTGTGGTCTCTGAGGCTTGAACATGGCACTTTTTCCTTTAGACGCTGACACAGATAGGAGGATGTTTCCTTGTTTTCCCCAACCATCACCCAGGAACACAGTGAGAAAGGAAAACTACTTGTGTTAAGAGGTTTTTTCCCCACCTCACTGGCAAAAGCATCCGATCAATTCCGAAAGTCATCAGGACAGTGAGCGCGTGGCGCCCGAGTGCAGGACAGAGTAGGAACACAGAGCACAGGTGAGCAGAGCCGCCCGAGTGCAAGAAACCATGTGACATAAGCCACCTTTTAGGGATTTGGACATTTTGATTTGTTAACAAAAGTCAACTCTGGAGCAGTGGGACCACATCTCCCGTGTGGGATGATGGGTACGGGAGACACAAGGTGGGAAGGCTGCTGGCTCAGAGCAGAAGGCCGGATGCACTGTCCATCCTCCCACCTCCGATCACAGGGACCCAGTCAATCAGGGCAGTGGGCACAGGCTCCCTACCTTGTGCATCTGGTGCATGTTGTCCTGAGGGTACCCACCAGGTCCCTGGGTCGGGATGGGGTGTCCTGCCGAGGGAGGCCCCGGACTGGGCCCCATCATGCTGTGCGCTGAGCCCGGTGAGGGCCCCGGGCTAGGGCCCAACATGGCTCCAGGGGAGGGGCCCGGGCCTGGGGAAGGGCCTGGCCGAGGAGTTCCACCCAGGGGTGGGTCTGGAGTGGACATCTTCACAGGAGCTGCAGACAGTGGTCTCCTGATGGAGAGAAGTCCTGGTCAGTCTGCGGGTCATAGCCATCACCAAGGCGTCAGAGCTGGCAAGGGAGGACCCCAGGCAGTATTGTGAGAAGCACCCATCTGACAAGGAGCTGGCACCTCTGACATGCAACCCCCAACACCCAGACCTTTCTCCTCCATTCTTCTCACAGATGAGAACACATCAGGCATGTAAACTCAGACCAAAATCCCCTGAGAGACGGACAGGACTCAGGAGGTGGAGGTCCACAGCCACCGCCCCACCTGGGGTCTCACTGCCCTTGCTGTTCTGATCACAACCAAGACAAGGTCTCAGGGCAGCGCTGATACGCCCTTCACACCTAATACCTGCCACCTTCCTAATAACAACAAGGGAGGGCAAGACTAAGGTTCAAAGCCATTGCCCGCAACAGTATCCAACTGGGCCTTCAGAAGTTCAGCAGATACAAATATTCCCGGCAAGCGATGCTGGCTTTCCACTTGGGGCAGTGAGACCAAATTTCCTTTAAAATAAATGAATGGAAGTCCAAAATGCAGGTTCATTTAGAGAGAAGTATTACACAAGTAACAGAACTCTGATATCTGAAGCAGTTCTACGGCGATATTCAAGTGTCTGAGGTTAAATGAATGTTGTCGAAAACTAAAAACTGATACTCAGGAACCATAACCCAAAGCCTCTACGAGATCCAAAACTACGCTACAAAAAAAAAACAAAACCCCTAATGATGATGGTAAACTCTCCTTGCCACCACAGGGCCATGAGCTGATAAATTTTATATATGCTTTTTATAATAAGAGTTCGATGTTCAGGTAACCCTTTTTCTGTTGTGTACTTATGTATATATGGCCTTAAATATGATTCCCTTCAATCTCCTAACTTCTTTCGTGAGGATAGAGTAATACATCTGCAGTGCTGAAATGCAGAAAACACAGAAACTTAAAGTCACCCGGCATCCCACCAGACACGGAGGAGAAGCACTTACCAGCCCCGCAGAGAGCAACAAGCCACCCTGCCCTTCTTACCCCTTCCCAACAGGGCAGGGGGAGGTGAGGAGTACAAAGAAGGGGCTGGGGGTTTCCTCAGAGACGTGGGACACCACCAGAGCCATAAGGATGGAGCTGAGGCATGCAGGGTGGGCCCTCTCAGGGTGGGGAGAGCAGCCCTCATGTTGCCACCAGGACCCCATCACACCTCCCTGCCTCCCTTCTAGATTGTTCCACACACAGGCACACACACACATTAAACAGTATTACTCATTATTCCTTAATCATTGCACACTCTAGGCAAGCTTTCCTCCAGAGAATTATACGCAGGACCGTTTTTATCACGGAGTATCTTTTTTATCACGCAGTAGTCCTCAAAAGGTGGATTCTAGTGACTCCACTGAGTTCCCTCGCTCTGCCACATATGCGTCATTTAAAAGCCCTCTCTTGGGGTGCCTGGGTGGCTCAGTGGGTTAAAGCCTCTGCCTTCGGCTCAGGTCAAGATCCCAGCGTCCTGGAATCAAGCCCCACATCGGGCTCTCTGCTCAGCAGGGAGCCTACTTCCCTTCCTCTCTCTCTGCCTGCCTCTCTGCCTACTTGTGATCTCTGTCTGTCAAATAAATAAACAAAATTTTAAAAAAGAGAGAGAGATTCCTGATCAGAGGACACAAACTGAGGGTTGCTGGAGGGGAGGAGGGGAGGGGGATGGATTAACTGGGTGATGGGCATTAAGGAGGGCACAAGATGTGCACTGGGGGTTATACGCGATGATCAATCACTGAACTCTATCCCTGAAACTAGTAACACACTATATGTTAATTAATTTAAAAAATACTCTTGAGCCAAAACATGGCAACATCTACCTTTGAGAAGCATGGAGTTTCACAAGAGACATTTATTTATTTACTTATTTATTTATAAAGATTTTATTTATTTATTTGAAACAAAGAAAAAGACAGTGAGAGAGGAACACAAGCAGGGGGAGTGGGAGAGGGAGAAGCAGATTCCCTGCTGAGCAGAGAGCCTGATGTGGGGCTCGATCCCAGGACCCGGAGATCATGACCTGAGCCAAAGGCAGATGCTTAACAACTGAGCCACCCAGGCCCCCAAGAGGCTTTTAAAAAGGGCACATGTTTCAGAAGCCGTCACCTCTGCAGCGTCAGGCTGCGAGGAAGCAGGTAAGTGGACAGGTCCACCAGCAGGAGCAGACTCATTTCTGGACTGAAAGGCACGTGAAAGACACGTGACGGTAAAGGGACCCAAACAGTACAGGCACCATGCAAAACCATCCTGAGCAGCACAGCGGGCCGGGCTCTGCCCCACACAGAGGCGCCCAGTTGGGGTGCTGGTGCGTGCACGCAGAGAGGCTGGCCGACCTGCAGCAGCATCAGGTGGGGCTGGGGGGGTGGCCAGGGAGATGGAACCGGAAGCAGCACTCTGGTCCTCAGCATGGCACGGAAGGGGGAGCGTTTTATTTACTTGTACCGGGTTTTAGCCCATCTCAAGTGCCCTGGCTGTAGGGGTATGGCTAGATGAGCAACTCCTGCAGGGCACCCCTGCCCCTTCTCACAGGGAACACCCTCCCAGGGGCAAACACTGCTTTGACTCTATCATTCTTTGGTGGGTTCACTTGTTACTGAACTGCTTCTGAAGAAAAGAAACATACAGTGGTGTCCTTCTGCTCCTCCGTGAGGGGCATCCCTGTTGGGGGGACGAGGGGCATTCGTTCTTCGTTTTGAGTCCGCTCTCCTGTTAGCGTGCTCTGTGCTGCCGGGTTTCGGCCAGCGAGAGTGAACCTGCTATGGACAATGTCACCTGGCCCACGAGGCACCCGTTTTCCGTGGATATCCAGGAGAGGAATCATTCGTCATAGGAAGGCATAAATTTAGCTTTGGCAAATATTGCAAGCTTTCCGAATTAGGACTACAATCCCACATAACCGCCACCCCCACAGCAGAGGGGAGAGCATTCCAGTTCCCCGACATCAACACTGACACGTGGTGCTATCCGTCTAACTTGGAACCGTTCCGGTGAGAGCACAATCGTACATTTCAATTTGTATTTCCCTTGCGACTAATGGTGCCGCGCACCTTTCTGCACGCTGGCAGCTGACATGCCCACTTCCGCAAGGCCTTGTTTTCACTGGAGTTTGACTTGGGGATACGTGGTTCCTCTCCCAGGTTGGGGCTCACCTCTGTAGTCTCCTGATGGTGTCTGGACGCAGAGAAGTTATTTTCATGGCATCTGATCTATCAAGTTTGTTCTTACATGGTTAATGGTTTTAGAATCCTGTTTAAGAAAATTTTGTCTATCAGGGCACCTGGGTGGCTCCATCGGTTAAGCCTCTGCCTTCGGCTCAGGTCGTGATCTTGGGGTTCTGGGATGGAGCCCTGTGTCAGGCTCCCTGCTCAGCAGGGGGTTGCTTCTCCCTCTCCCTCTGCTCCTCCCCCCACTCATGCGTACTCTATCTTTCTCTCTCTCCCCCTCCCCACAATAAATCAAATCTTAAAAAAAAAAAAAAGAAAGAAAAATTTGTCTACCTGAGATAACAAGAAATATGTATTTGGTTTCTGCTTCAGTTTTAGACTAAAACCCCTGGAATTTCCTAAGTGGTAGGGGTGTCTTTTGTTCTAATGACTCGTGTTCTAGCGACTCGTGGTAGGCTCCGGGACAGCTTCAGGATCGGAGACCAGCTGCCAGAAAGACCAAGCTATGATTAGAGGCTTGGAACGTTCAGCTCCATCCTCCAAAGGAGGGGAGAGGAATTGAAAAGTGAATAATCAATCACGCCCACAAGATGAAGCACCCATAGAATCTCTCAGCTAAGAGGCCAGGAGAGCTTCCGGGGTGGGGAACGCATCCACATGCTAGGAGGGTGGTGTACCCCAACTCCATGGGGGACAAAAGCTCCCAGGCACCAACTCCATGGGGGACAAAAGCTCCCAGGCACAGGATCCTTCTAGACCTCACTTTATTTACCTCTTCATATGGCTGTTCATCTGTATCCTTTATAATAAACAGGTAAACATATGTATCTCCTTGAATTTTGTGAGCTGTGATATCAAACCTGACGAGCGGTTCATGAGAACCCCATTTGTAACCAAGTTGGACAGAAGTGTGGGTAACCTGGGGGCCCACTACCTGTGACTGGTATCTTAAGAGAGGAGCAGTCTTGTGGGACTGAGCCTTTAACCTCTGGGGTCTGCACCAGCTCTAGGTAATGAGCGTCAGAACTGGCGTGTAGGGCACGCAGCAGGTATCTGCAGAAACTTGCTCCGTGTGGAAAACCCACACATTTGGTGTCAGCGGAGGAAACCAGTTTTCCTTTACTATCTCAGGCTCATGGAGATAAGAGGTAGGAAAGAGATATTTTAAAATCCAGAAGGAGTGTGACTTGCTCCTGCCTCCTTGCGATTTACAACTGCTGAGGACACAACCAGTGGCAGAAGTAACAGGGAAGATGACCCAGCCAGAGGGGCTGAGATTTACTCACTGAGCCCACACCCCCACACCTCCCAGGGAGACTATCATGGGCCCTGCTGACAGAGGGGTCCCTAAGGCTCACAGGCCACCCAGCATCTCAGGGAAGTTGCTAGAGTGACAAGGCCAAAGCCACCGTGCAACTCACTGAAGTGTAGCCTGGACCAAGTTCGGACTCTCCTACTGGCCAACCGCATGATATAGATGAGTAACTTAACCTTCCCCAGCCCGTCCTCTCCTCTGTAGGCTGTAGATGAGACCAATCCTTCCCTCGGGTGTCACCAGCATCACCTGAGCTAACGCAAGCAAGGCATGTACAGGCAGGAAGTAACACCACCCTGCTGGCAAAGCCAAGGGCCCCCACGTTTACTGAGCAGTTGCTTACTGCTTGTCACTAGTGACCCAGAAGCAATATGTAGATTAAGTCCTTCCATCCTTTTTTTTTTTTTTTAAAGATTTATTTATTTACTTATTTGAGAGAGACAGAGAGAGGCAGAAGCAGAGGGAGAAGTAGGCTCCCTGAGGAGCAAGGAGCCCAATGCAGGACTCGATCCTAGGACCCTGGGATCACAACCTGAATCAAAGGCAGATGCTTAACTGACTGAGCCCCCCAAGTGCCCTTCTTCTCTCTTTTTTTTTAAAGATTTTATTTATTTATTTGTCAGAGAGAGAGAGAGCGAGAGAGCGAGCACAGGTAGACAGAGTGGCAGGCAGAGGCAGAGGGAGGAGTAGGCTCCCTGCCGAGCAAGGAGCCCGATATGGGACTCAATCCCAGGACGCTGGGATCATGACCTGAGCCGAAGGCAGCCGCTCAACCAACTGAGCCACCCAGGCGTCCCAGGGCCCTTCTTCTCTTAAAGAGACACCTAGTAAATAAGCTGGTTGGGAGAATTTGCTTCCTAACTTAGCCTACCCCACAGGACAAACCCCAAGCGATGCTCCTGTCCCGAAGCGTTCAGGAGCAAACTCGGGAAGTAAGGGCTGCACAAGGCGGCTCTGCCAGACTGGGGGAGGAACAGAGGTTGCCTGAAGGCCACACAGGCCCACTACAAAGACCAGCTGTCACAAGTGATGAGATCCGTCCTGGCAATCAGCGGGCAGGATCTGAGCTACAAACTATCTTTGCCCTCTTGGGTTCCACTGCCACAAATGCGGCGTTCATATGCATCATCAAGCTCCTTTTGGCCAGTCAAGCTTCTTATAGGGCAGGGGTGGGCCTGCCCCTCTTGAAAGCTGGGGAGGGTCTGGAACAGGGCACTACGGTGCTCCAGCAGCGTGCCTACTCAGGAGGGCTTGCCAAGCTTGGCCAGAAATTTCAGAAGCGAGGTGGGATCTGAGGGCAATCAACAGCCCTCTCCCTACCGCCTTCTTCACTCATCACCGAACACCTCTACCTTTCCTACACAATAAACGAAGGATCTGGCATTGTCAGCAAATTCCTAGGGTCCCCAAGGTCATCCTATGGTCTTGAGGGCTTCAGGGGCTTCCACTGTTCAGACCAGACTCCTACAACAAGTCCCTCTATGACAAGTCACTTGGTGTCTGGGCTGGGAGAAAGAAGGTCATTAAACACAAAACTGAAATCCATCCCAGACCAGAGAGCCACACCTAAGCAGATGAGAAAAGTGAAGGACAAGGGGACAAAATAGTGAAACCACTAGCACGTGTATGTGGGAGCCTAATCGAGGAGTGTGTAGCCTACGGGTCGGGTGTGTTTGGGGGCTCCACAAGGAAGGAATGGAGCCTGGGAATCCAGGTAGGCAGCCTAAAGGACTGTGATGGGAAGTAAAACTACTCTGGGGCAAGAATCAAAAACCTGAGAGCTAAGACATTCAGTAAGCTGCAAGATAAAAACCAGTTCCCAGGGCCAAGGGGTCTGGAGGGGACGTGGCCACATCACCTTGACTTCTCTGAGAAGCACCCCAATCGCTGAACAATCAGAATCCCCACACAATCCATGCCCCATGAGGCAGCTTCATGCACACGGATGTGGAGGAAGGTCCAAGAAGAAGCAGAGGAAAGAAGGGAGCATCAATGCAAGGTGTACCTGACCCAAGCCCCACTATGCTAACCATAAGAACAGGTGCAAGTTCATCGGATCGTAGAAGCCAGCTCAAAGAAAGCTTGCCGAACCGTGGCTGGCAGCGGTCAGCAGCTCTCTCAGGAGGTGTATGAGGGGGAACTGACATTTTCCACATCACGGAGCTCTGGTGTTTTTTGTGTGTGTTTATTTTTTTATGATAATCTTCTATTACTTTTGTAATCATATTTTTAAAAAATGCTAAAATAGGGGTGTGTTGGTGGCTCGGTGTATTAAGCCTCTGCCTTTGGCTCAGGTCATGGCTTCAGGGTCCTGAGATCGAGCCCCACATTGGACTCTCTGCTCAGCGGAGAGCTTGCATCCCCCTCTCCCTCTGCCTGCCTCTCTGCCTACTTGTGATCTCTCTGTCAAATAAATAAATAAAATAAAATCTTTCAAAAAAATGCTAAAACCAACCAACCAACCTAGATCAGAAAAATACCTGGGAAATAAAATACCCAGAAAAGATGTCCAGAAGTACCTTTATGGAAATAAAAAAGATAAAAGGATGTGAGGATTGCATTATTTTCTACTTTCAACTTCATCAAAATTATCATCTAAAATAGAAACATCTATTGACGTTCAAATGCGGAACCAGACTGCTTGAGGAGTAGGTCTAGTTTCTTCTTTCATACCACCCCTTGCTTTTCTCTTATAAAAAAGAACAGTGATAAAATCTTTAAAAAAAGGGGGGGGGGCGCCTGGGTGGCTCAGTGGGTTAAAGCCTCTGCTTTCAGCTCGGGTCATGATCCCAGGGTCCTGGGATTGAGCCCCACATCGGGCTCTCTGCTCCACGGAGAGCCTGCTTCCTCCTCTCTCTCTGCCTGCCTCTCTGCCTACTTGTGATCTCTGTCTGTCAAATAAATAAATAAAATCTTTAAAAAAAAAAAAAAAAAGAACAGTGGTCACAACAAGATGGATGGATCTAGAGTATTATGCTGAGTGAAATAAGTCAGTCAGAGAAAGACAAAAAAAAATGAGTGATCTCACTCATAATGAGGAATTTAAGAAACAAATGAGCAAAGGGGGAAAAAGAGAATTTAAGAAACAAAACAAATGAACAAAGAAAAAAAAAGGGACAAACCAAAAAAACCAGACTCATTAACTAGAGGGAACAAACCAGTGGGGCGGGGGATAGGAGCTGGGGATCCCACCCCGCACTTACCATGCTGAGCACTGAGGTTAGGGAGGGGTAACTGCTATATTACTATACTGTACACCCGAAACTCATACCAACACTGCTTGTGAACTATACCAGAATTAAAATTCAAAACAAAACAAAACAAAATAAATAAAGTTAAAATAAAACGAACGGTGGTGGCCAGCCACCGAAGCAGGACAGACAGCTAAGAGGAAATCGGGACCTTCTAAAATCTGCTTGTTGGGGCGCCTGGGTGGCTCAGTGGGTTAAGCCTCTGCCTTCAGCTCAGGTCATGATCTCAGGGTCCTGGGATTGAGTCCCGCATCGGGCTCTCTGCTCAGCAGGGAGCCTGCTTCCTCCTCTCTCTCTCTCTGCCTGCCTCTCTGCCTACTTGTGATCTCTCTCTGTCAAATAAATAAAATCTTTAAAAAAAATAAAATAAAATAAAATCTGCTTGCTAAGACTATGTTTTTGATTTTGGGTTTCTTTCTTGTCTTGCCTGAAAACCAGCATTATACTTAAGTTTTGCCCCAGGAAAGCTTGTGACTTTGCTTTTTGGGCATGGAGGAATTTGTTCCCCTACAAGTTTCATCAGCAGACACAGTGGTCCCGCCACACCAAGATACTCACATCGGTCAAGGAGCTGGCCAGGATGCCTTCAGCAAAACCAGTCTTATTTGTTACATGAAAACTACAAAACGAGGTTTCCCCCCAATACTCTACTAGGAAAACTGTCCATACCTGACCAGACCTGGCGCACTGATCCGTGAACCTGGAAGGACATACGAGATGAGGCACCTGCCGTCTTAGGGAACATACGGAAATAGCTTATTCCTGACACAGTGCTTCCCCAACACTGGCTGCTCAAACCTGCTGCCAAGCATTTTCCTTGCAATATAATTAAGCAGCAAAAGCTTGCCCTACATTTAAAAAGGAATACCTTTCAGAAACAAAAAACTCACGTCACGATAATTAATTACAATGTCTTATCGGTTCTACCTAAAATGCAGACATGCCAAGACTGTCCGTTACCAAGTACAGTAGTTCCTCCTCCCACCAGCCCCCCATGCAGGTTTCGCTTTCCAGTCTGTTACGCAGCCCTGGTCCTCGAGGAGACGATCCTCCTGCTAAGTTTCGCCAGAAAATCAATTGTAACTTAACTCTACGTCACAACGCCTACATCACTCACTTCATCTCATCTCATCTCACTGGCATTTTATCATCTCACATCATCACAAGAAGGGCAAGTACAGTACAATAAGGTATTCTCAGAGAGAAACAGAACATCCATGCAACTTGTATGACACTGTTATTGTCATAAATGTTCCATTTATTACTGGTCATTGTTAACCTTAAAAATAAAATTGTCAGGGAGCACCTACTAGGTGGCCAGTCGACTGGGCGGCTGCCTTCAGCTCAGGTCATGATCCTGGGGTTCTTGGATCGAGCCCCGCATTGGGCTCCCTGCTCAGTGGGAGCCTGCTTCTCCCTCTCCCTCTGCCTCTCCCCCTGCTTGTGTTCTAGGTCTCTCATGCTCACTCTGTTCTCTCCAAAAAATAAATAAAATCTTTAAAAAATAAAAAATACAATAAAATTTCAGGGGCAGTTGTGTGGCTCAAGTCAGTTAAGCATTTGCCTTTGGCTCAGGTCATGATCCCAGCGTCCTGGGATCGAGTCCCACATTGGGCTCCTTGCTCAGCAGGGAGCGTGCTTCTCCCTCTGCCTCTCCCTGCCACTCTGTCTGCCTGTGCTCGCGCTCTCTCTCTCTCCTTCTCTGACAAATAAATAAATTTTTAAAAAATTAAAAAAAAAAACCTGTCAGTTAATTCACCTGCAAAAATGCATTCATTCGGGAGTAACAGAGAACTATAATCTGGGACAAGCAAACTATGGCAAAACCAAAGGCAAGCCCAGAGAACAAAGAATGCTCCTTTATGGAAGCAAAGGGGGAAATCAGGAGGGCTGTTACAAACAAGAAGTCCGCTGGAGTAAACGGGGAGTTCAAATTGTAGTAGTGTCTGACTAGCCGGGCTGTTGCTGGGGCAGAAGAAAAACCTTTCTTTCTCAGCAGGGGTAGTAAAATTGACCTGCAAGGTGACTTCCAAGTAGGTCTGTTCCTGTCGGGTCTGCAACTGACGACTGGTAAGGCTTGAGAGCTCCTCTTTCTGTCCCCCTGATTCCATTTAAATGAGGTTTCCTATTATTAATTTTCACATTGTTCATTTCTTACTGTGCCTCATGTATAAATTAGTTTTACCATAGCTACGTATGTATAGGAAAACCAGTATAGATAGACTTCAGTACTATTCATGGTTTCAGGCATCCCCTGGGGGGGGGGGTCTTAGAATGTATCCCCCATAGATAAGGGGGTCTTACTGTATTATTTTTAGCCCAGGGAATTACGTATCATTATATTCAATGGAATCCATACCTCCTGCCCGCTTAAAAAACGTTTTCCTTTCACTTGAAACCCACTGAAGAGGACCTCCTCATCTACAACACACCACAAGATGTGAACCCATCACAATGACCAAGCCTGTTCTCTGCCCTTGGGAGTTCATGCTCTAAGCCAGCAGGGGACAGGGTCTCCACTGAGAGAATTCAAACACTGACCCACCTATCCACTACATGGGCGTTTTCCAAACTCTTCTGACCATGACCTGGAGTCGCGAGACGAGGCAGCGAACACACATCCAGTAAATCCAACCAGCTTTACAAATCTATCCTGACCACGCCCCCGTTTAACACAGAGAGACTCTCTTCTTCTTAAGGCTGGTCCAGCCCCACGGGATGGATGTCAGGTCTCTGAGTGCCGGGTCTGCTGAGGTACCTGCCAGCTGTTTAACACCGGGAACGACACCTACCTGCGACAGGGTGGCGGTGCCTCGACCGCCCAGTGCCGCTTGCGAGAGGCCCTCCCAGCCACCTCAAATACTGACTGCAACAGGGTGCCAGGTATCAGGAATGCAGCAGCCAATAAAATCCCTGCCTCGTGGAGCTGACAACGGAGTGACAGAGGCAAGCACACAAATAAAGGTGACATGGTATTCCTCGTGCGGGGAGCAGGGAGATGCCACGATCTTGTACCGTGAAAAAGTCAGCAGGGGTAACAAGCTGACAGGACCAACTATGGTGGCCAAGGATGGTCTCAGGGAGGGGATACACCTGAGCAGAGACCTGGGGTGGAATGGAAGCCATGGGAGCCATGACGGACGGGCGGAGCAGCAAGTACAAGGGCTCGGAGCGGGACTGTGCTGGATTGGAGCAGGAAAGGGGGATGTGGCAGCAGGTGAAGTCAGAGATGGCTGGGGAGGGCAGATCACAGGCCTGGAGGGCAGGAGTCTACTCTAGGTGCAAGGGGAAACCGCTGGAATGTTCTGGACAGGGTGGCGACATGGTCTGATGATGGTTTTAGAAGATTTCTCTGGAGATGCTGATGAATAGATGAAAGGTTAAAAGGAAGAAAGGAGTCAGGCGCACCTGGACTCAGGTCATGTTCCCAGAGCCCCGCATCGGGCTCCCTGCTTGGCAGGCAGCCTGCTTCTCCCTCTCCCACTCCCTCTACTTATATTCCCTCTCTCTGTCTCTCTGTCAAATAAATAAATAAAATCTCAAAAAAAAAAAAAAAAAGAAAGAAAGAAAGAGAAAAGCGTCAATGGTGACCAAGGTAACCAACAGGGCTTCAGCAAGCACATGCCCTTTGAAATATGAAAGGTGGTCCTTCCTCGGGGCTGACCAGCCTTAGAGCCAGATTTGGCAAAGCCCAGCAAGGCTGGATTTCAGCTCCAACTTGCATCCCTTGGTTCAGTATCGGTGACTGGAGGTGTCAATCGGGGAAACTATGGGGTAAGAGGGGGTTGGAGGGAGGAACAGAGAGGAACGGGGTTTTCTGCTCAGGAAGGTTAAGTCACTGGTCCAACATCACTCAAGAAGTAGAGTCCTGCCTCGAGTCTGTCTGACTCCAGGCTTGAGGAACTGATTTAGGCTGAGGATCAAAAGGCAGAGGAAAGCCTGAAAGGGTGCCAAGTGCGGGCAGAGGGGAGCACTCTGACAGGCAGGGGTATCCTGGCTGCGTTCCCAGGAGGCGGGCTTGGCTGCGCACTACAAGTGGACTCCCGGGCTTCAGCGTCACCGTTCAGGCAACAAGAGCACCCACCGTTCTGCTTCACTGGGACTTTTGGTGCAAGTCAGGGTGACCCACATCAAACCCCGTCCCCTCCTGTAACAGGAGAGGCTGCAACTGCCGCGCAGCCACCTGCTTCCTGAGCCAGCGGGGCATGACTCACCAGAAGAGAGAACTTGAACCATCCCAAGGAGCCATTTGAAAGCCCACTGCTACTAAATCCGGGGTCCAGCCTCCTTTCATCTCACACACAGCTGGTGAACTTCACGCTGATTAAAACCCAGACTGTCCCCAGGAACAAGTATCCACATGCCAAAATAAAGACATGCCCCCTTTATAATAAAGTAACAGTCCCAGAGGGAAACACTGGGGACCAGTCCAGTCCCAAAGACTTCCAAGTGGCCTGGGCTAGTTTAGGGCCCACTAACCGTTACCCGTGTTCTAAAGAAAGCCCCTTCTCTAAGGGAACTGAGAGGGAAATCAATGCATCCCTTCCTTTCTCTCTGCCCTACGAAATCCAACCGCCCAGCAAGCCCCGCTACATCCGGCACTACCCTCGAGAGCCTTTCCCTTACGTGAAGGTGATTCGCGGATTTCTCGTGCTCATCAAATCCGCGTCCTGAAAAAGGAGTATCATCGGCACGCAGTTAACAGAAAACTCCAAGCGTATCAATGAGCCTTATACTTCTAGGGATGATCTCCTTAAGGGTGACAGCACTGGCAGGTCCATTTAGCCTCAGACTCGACTCTGATGTGTTCCCCTCAGACATTTCCCCCCAATGTTCCAGCAGCTGTCACTTCCCGTTTTATAGTAGGGAAGTAATTTTAAACATGCCCCTAATTTTTTATTTTTTATTTATTTGTAAAGGTTTTACTTGTTTGTTTGGGGGAGGCGGGCGGGGGGGCGGGGAGAGAGAGAGGATCTCAGGCAGACTCCTTGCTGAGCGCAGAGCCCCAGGCTCGATACTACAATGCTGAGATCATGACCAGAGCTAAAACCAAGGGGAGATATAACCAACTGAGCCACGCAGGTGCCTGTAGTCTTTTTTTAGACTCCAATTCCCTCTTAAGTGGTCCAATCAATGTTACAAGTTACAAGGAAATCTGTGAGATGGAAAACAAAACATTTGATATTTTCCAAAACCCATGGCACCAAACACACTTCTTTCTTTCCAGTGTATTACGGTGAAAGTGCAAGCTTACAATTTTTAAATTATGAGAAACAAAACATAAAAGTTGATTCCTTTGCTACAACTTTGAAAACATACAGAATTATTATCACAGCAGAGCAAAAATATGTTCTGTATCTCAACCTGCCAGGACGTTGCAGGAACCCTAATAAATGACACCAGCTCCCAACTGTTCAGTACTGTGTGCCAGGCGCCGTTCTAAGCACTTTACAGTTGTCACTGTTGTTTAGACCTTGCAACAATCCTCATAGTTGGGTACCATTACTGAACTGTCCTCCTTTGCAACTAAGGAGATGGCTATGATTGAACGAGAACAGGGCCCTTGTCTGCCTGTTCCCCGCTGAATCCCCAGCCCCCATCAGGGCCTGGCTCATGGTAGGTTCTCAATGCCCACTTGTTCAAACGAGGAATGTGAGGCTGGGCCATTTCTTGCACAACGGTGGGGGGCGCCACTCATGTAGTGTCCTGTCCACGGTCACTGAGAATGGGTCCCTCTGTGCCATGGCAGCCTTAATGACGGAGGCCAAAACCGCCTGACATATCTGAAGACTCACTAAATGCCAGAACTGTCATCTCCATTTCTCTAAGGCACGAAGAGGTAAGGTGGTAAAGCCAGGATTCGAAGCAGAAGGCTGAAGAGAGCCCTTGGTGAAGAAATATCCCTAAGTGTCAGTTTCTTCACCAGCAGAATGTTGTTCTCACCCAACACACCTAATCCCTCCCACATCCCATAAACAGCTAAGACAAGGAGCGAGGTCTAGGGCTACCTCCCAGGGTTCTGAGGGTCCAGAAGGAATGATAAGGGTATGTGGCACATGACGGAGCATTTATTATTGTCATCGTTATATATGAATTGATTTTAAAGAAATTGGAATATGTATAACGAGCACATCAAACCTGAACTTCCTGGGATATAGGATGACTCCAAATTTTGTTTTGCATTCTTTAAATAATTGACAAACACATACACACACACACACACACACACACACACGCATAGAGAACAACATTAACTACTGCAATAAATTGAGTGCTCACTATATGCCCGGCATTGCAGCGTGTTAAACAACTTCCCATGTTATATTTTCAACCCTTACAACAACTGTGGCAGCATTGCTGTCATACCTGTTTCACAAGTGGGGGGACCTACTGGTGAATGCCTTGCTGGAGGTCAAGCTAGGATTTAGAAGGCTGGGTGTGAATTCAGGAGGTCTAATTCCAGAATTAGCAGTCCTCACCACCACCCATACTAATCACCACCCCACACCCTCGTTCCCAGGGACGTGGGCCTGGAAAGTTAAAAAAACCAACATGAGCAACTAACACTTACTGCTTACAACCCAAGCCCGGTCCTGTGCCAAGCATTTCACGCATGTACTTACTCCAACCCCCCACAAGGACTCTCCTTCATTCATTCCACAAATGCTCCCTAAGGACCTAGTATGGGCCAGACCCAGAGTATGCTCCAGGAGACCAAGCAGACATGATCCCTGCCGGGCTGGCCCTCAGAGAAGGATGGATGTGTAATTACACACTGGGGTAACTGCTACACGGAAAGGATCAAGGCGATTATGTGAGTGTAGCAGTGGAGAGCAATGACTGGTCCAGGTGGTCACATGCAAGCCTGGACATCCTTCCTGATTCTGAGAAAAGGCCCCCTCTTCCATCAACCTCCCTGATCCCATCGCTCCCCTGTGCATCCACTGTGCTCCTCTCACAGGAAGGGTAATGAGGATTACATGACAGGCCACGGGGAGTTGTTTCCACATTTACCATCTGTTCCCCTACAAGACTAGAGGCTCCTAGGGCATTCAACCACCAAACCATCTAACACCCAGTAGGGACTCAACAAATATTTGCTCAACAGTAAAGGAGGAGATTGGGCCTGATGGTAACAGTAGTACTTCCCACTTGCCAGGAACCATTTTACAGGTTTTCACCAACTCCATTTGTGGCATTATCCCCATTTCACAAAGGAGGAAACGAAGCAGTTCAGAGAGATTAGGCCATTTATCCAAGGTCACACAGCTGAGTGACAGCCCAGGGAATCAAACTCCATTCCAGTCTGTCAACTGAAACTGAAAACTTGTTTCAAATTCCTAGGAAGTGGCTCTTGCACTTATTCCCTAGTTTCCCCAAGGACTCACTGGGGGGAGGGGGGAGTCAAGCCTGGTGTCTTCGTGAGACCAGCACAAAACACTCTCCTAAAGGCCCACGTTTTAAATAAAAGCCTTAATCTGGAAAATCAATTGAAGGCGAAAGGATGCAAAACAAAAACAATGCTTTCAACAGCAAACAGTTCTACCCGTCCTCCCCCACTTGCTCTAGACTCTCCACTTCAGGGCAAACATTTTGAAGTCACCACTTGCAAAAAAATTGGGGAGTTATTTACTTTTCTTTGAAAAATCTAGAATACGTGATTTTTTTTTTTTTAAATAAAATGTTAGGTAGGTTAACCCAAAGGGACTGCTAAGGCTCGTTCCAGGCGACACTGAACTCATCTGGGGGGTTTTCCTACTGAGCCCCGACCGCAGCCGCCCCAAAAAGACAACATTCGGGTCGGACCCGTTACAACGTAGCCAGAAAAGCTCCGACGCCTTGCTATTGTTGCTGCCGCGACCGACACAGCGACCCGGGGCCGGGACCCCGGCCCGCAGAGAAGGCGGAGAGCTTTGTCCGGCCACCCCAGCGAGAGCGCGCGCGCGGCCTCCACGCGGCCCGGGCCCCCACCCCACGGCCCGCGGATGCTGTAGCCTCCGCGGCCTCGTTACGCTGTGGCCTTCCCCGCGCGCGCGGTGCCGGACAGGCTTCTTGACCCTCCGGCGCCGCCGTACCCCAGCCCTGCTCAGGGCGCCGGCGGCCCCCTCCCCCATCGGCGCCCCAGCTCCATTCAAACCGTCCTCCCAAGCCCCGCGCCGCGCTCCCCCCGCGGCCCGCGTTCCTTACCGAGAGCCGCCTCCCGGCGCCGCCCCCGCCCCTCCGCGCGGGGCCGGGGGCAGAGTGGGCGTCTCGACTCTCCTCACGAAACAAAGAAGCCGCCGCCGCCGCCGCCGTGCGAGGGTAAGTCGCGCGCGCGCGCCCGCCCGTCTCGGCCGCCCCCCCACGCCGCCCGCGCACCCGCTGCGCGCGCACCCGCCAACTCCCCTCCCCCCCGACAATCGGCTCCTCTCGCTTCCGCCGCCCGCCCGGCCTCGTGCACGCGCCTGTCCGCCCTTCCGCTCCCAGTGCGCGTGCGCGTCCCCTCTGGCCTTCGGGGAGGTGGGCGGGACGAGAAAGAGCTGGCGCTCCTGATGTACCACCCAACTCAGTCCGGGAAGGTCTCGCTCATGCGCACCGGGGTCTTCGTCCTCACGCTGCGTCCCCACGCCGCGGAGCATGCGCAGAGCAGGCGCCACTGCGGCGGCGATGGTGGTGGTGGCGGTGGTCCTTCTCGCGGCTGTGACTGGAGGTTGGGGGAGGGGACGGAATGGCGGCGGGGTCTGCGGGGAAGAGTTGGACGAGGGTCCTTGAGACTCGGAAGTGAAGACCCGAGGCCGTGCATGAGGGCGGGAGGCAGGCAGCCTGGACTGGGGCTGAGACTAGCTGGCTCTTGGGACAAGGGCCGGTCTGGGAGCTTTTACTCATTTCTGCTCGGGGGATGGCGGGGTCTGTTGGGCAAGGCCCGGTGGACGTCGATCGTGGCTGCCTTTTCGTTAGCACTTACCCAGCACTGTTCGTTTGCTAAATATTTTTTTGATCCTCTGCTACGCCCCAGATGCAAGTCTTGTGGCACCGCATAGACGAAGCAACCATGTTAACCGTTGTCGAGCTCTGCTAGGAAAGCAAGCAAGAGGCGAAAGAAATAAGTAGAATATATTGTGTTGAGATGGAAACATGGACAGTCGTGGGAATTTTAAATGGGGCAGCCAGAGAAGGTGTCACTGGGAAGATGTTTGAATCAAAAGGTGAAAGCAGGGGCGTTTGGGTGGCTTAGTGGGTTAAAGCCTCTGCCTTCTGCTCAGGTCAGGATCCCAGCGTCCTGGGATCCGGCCCCGCGTCGCGCTCTCTGCTCGGCGGGGAGCCTGTTTCCCTTCCTGCCTCTCTGCGTCCCTGTGGTCTCTGTCTGTCAAGTGAATGGATAAAATCTTAAAAAAAAAAAAAAAAGTGAAAGCAGTGAGGGGCAGAGTCTTGTTCTAAGTAGGAAGGCCCTGAGCCTCCAGGCCGCTTCTCTGTGTTTTGAAAGTGTCTCCAGTGCCACATCCTTTAGTCCTGCAAGTGGGCAAGTGCTCCCCAAAGTCAGGGCCCACAGCTTGTGACTGTCCCTATTCCTGTCTCTCAGGCCTGCTCTTACTCATTTTCAGGTCCAGCTAACAAACCACCTCAAGCCTCCACTGCTTTTGATCACGGCTAACTTTTCCTTCACATTTCCTGGATGCTCTGTTTGTTGTCTGTCTCTCTGCTCTCAATTTAATGGCAAAGGTCTTACCGGTTCTAGTCACCAGTGAATACCCACCGTCTGCATCTACATAAACCATACATCGCTTGATGTTCTCCTCCCCTAGGTACATGATACTTTAAATTTTTTATTGAAAGAATAATAGAGATTGGCTTGGCTGCCAATTAAGTGGATATCATACCCGCATCAGCTCATTGCTTCTTTCTAAGCCACTTGCAATAGAGGGTAGACAGTGAGATCTCATGCTAGAGTCGGAAAAGACCTGAATTTGAAACCTGACTCCATTGTCAGTAGCTGAGTGATGGCAGAAAAATTTATTGGACTCAACTACACTTTCCTTTTCTTCACCTGTGCACTGGAAACCAGCATGATGCTCACCCCCACAGATTGGTTAAGAGGAATCCATGAAAACAGAAGTTCTCTGAAACTTAGCTCATAATATTGAGTAATGCACAGTAGATGGGCAAGTGGAATCTGAACCTCAGTATCTCTCCCTCAGGTAGTAAAGTGTCCTTGACTTACTAAACACTGAGGTGGTCCCTGGCTTCCAGTGGTGCACTGAGCAGACTGTTCCTGCTGATGGTGTGGATAGTACATGAGCTCAGCTGACTGTCTTCCATGTTGATCAGCTAACATGTGATAGGAAAATGTAAGTGCAATGGAAGGAAAACCCAGGGTGCAATGAGATCATAACACAGGGCACTCCTGGGTGTATGCCAACTCCCAAAGGATGAGCAAGAGCAGGGAGAAGGAGAGCACTGGGTAGAGGAAACAGGATGAGCCAAGATCCTAAAGAAAAGAATGTAGGAAGAGAACGGCTCATTCAGCTGAGAGGGAGGTAAGCACCAGTTACGTTGGGCAGGGAGGGCCTCGTGAGCTTTTCCTGGAGTGCAGTAGGAAGCAATTAAAAGGCTTTAATCAGGAGATTCCCATAGTTGCTCATGCTGCAGGGTGGAGACTGGGCTGAAGGAGAACAGGAAGTAATGAGTCCCTTTAGGCCATTGCCATGGCCCAGGATGGAGAGGGTAGTGGCCTGCACTAGAGGGAAAGTGGTAGAGGTAAAGTTGGAGGAAATCGGATGGTAGAATGGATAGCAACCTGAGAAATAGACCTGAGAGGTGAGCCTTCGAGCAGCTTTCTCTGCCGGTGAGACAAGGGGATGTGAGAATGGTGGCAAGGGAGGAGCGAAAGTCTGGCTTTAAGGCCAAGATGTCTGTTGGGAGCAAGTTCATAGTCCATATGTTGGAATCCCAGGTTAAGCAAAAGTGTTCCTTTTAGCACTTAATCTGTGATACATTTTAAGTTAATTTCTGTGTACGGCGTGAGGTAAGATTGAAGTTCATTTTTGTCCGTAGGGATGTTCCATTGTTCCAGCATCAGTCCTGAAATGTCTGCTCCCGCCCTGAATTACCTTGGCTTCTGTCAAAAATCAGTTCACCGTTTAAGTGTGCATCTAATTCTGGACTCCATATTCTGTTGTTGATTGAGAGGTCTGCCCTTCCGCTAAGACCACACCGTCTTGATAACTATAGCTTTAGTATAAGTTTTGAAATCAGGTATTCCTCTTACTTTGTTCTTCTTCTAAATTGTTTCAGCTAGTCTAGGTCCTTCGCCTTTCTGTGTAAATTTTAGAATCAGCTTATCAATTTCTACCAAAAACTGCTGGGATTTTGATTAGGATGGCATTGAATCTGTAGGCCAATTTGAGGAGAATTGTTCTCTTAACAATATTAAATCTTTCCATCTATAAACATGGTGTATCTATCTGTTTATTTAGGTCTTCTCTAATTTCTCTTTGCTCTTTTCAGGCCTTTCCTACTCTGCTGAAATGACTGTTTTCAAGGTCACAGGCACCTTCCTATTGCTGAATGCAGGAGTCCGTTCTCCTCTGCAATTTCCTTGACCTGTTTGCAACAGTTGATATGTCACCTCCTTAGAACATTCTATTCACTTGGCTTCCAGTGTACCACACACTGGGTTGTGGGTTTCTTCCCCTCCCATCATCTCTTCCTTCCCAGGCTCCTCCATAGCTGCTCCTTCCACCTGACCTTAAATGAACTACCTCAGGACTTGGTCCCCGATGTACATTCACCCCCTTATCTTCCAGTCTTGCCAACCTTCAAAAACCATCTACATCCTAGGTATCTAACCCAAAGGAGTAGAAAACAGGTATGTGAACAAATCCCTATAAACAAATGTTTATTGCTGTTTCACTCTTCACAAAAGCTAAACGTTGGAAACAGTCCAAATATCCATTAACAGATGAAAGGATAGACTGTGGTGTACACATTCGATGGAATATTCAGCCACAAAAAGGAATGAAGTCCTAAAACTTCATTCCTTCGGATATGGATAGGCCTTGAAGCCATGGTTAGTGAAGGTAGTCAGACCCTCAAGGCCACATGTTGGGAGTCTGTATCAAATGCCCAGAATAGGCAAATCCGTACAGACAGAGAGCAGATGGC
Source organism: Mellivora capensis (assembly GCA_004024625.1). Lineage (NCBI taxonomy): Eukaryota > Metazoa > Chordata > Mammalia > Carnivora > Mustelidae > Mellivora > Mellivora capensis. Next base: position 33,792 of record PISX010006598.1, on the reverse strand, counting down.
CCAGGAGCTGGGGCAAAGGGGAGTGAGTAACTGTTTAATGGGTTCAGGGTTTTATTTGGGGATGATGAAAATATTTTGGAACTAGAGTGCTTATACAACACCGTGAATGTCCTAAATACCACTGAATTGTTCATTTAAAAATGTTTAATTTGGGGGCACCTGGGTGGCTCAGTGGGTTAAAGCCTCTGCCTTCAGCTCAGGTCATGATCCCAGGGTCCTGGGATCGAGCCCCACATCGGGCTCTCTGCTCAGCAGGGAGCCTGCTTCCTCCTCTCTGTCTGCCTCTCTGCCTACTTGTGCTCTCGGTCTGTCAAATAAATAAATAAAGTCTTTTTTTTTTTAGATTTTATTTATTTATTTGACAGAGATCACAAGTAGGCAGAGAGAGGAGGAAGCAGGCTCCCCGCTGAGCAGAGAGCCTGATGTGGGGCTCGATCTCAGGACCCTGGGATCACGACCCGAGCCGAAGGCAGAGGCTTTAACCCACTGAGCTACCCAGGCGCCCAATAAATAAAATCTTTTTAAAAAATGTTTAATTTGGGGGTCCCTGGGTGGCTCAGTGGGTTAAGCCTCTGCTTTGGGCTCAGGTCATGATCTCAGAGTCCTGGGATTGAGTCCCACATCGGGCTCTCTGCTCATCAGGGAGCCTGCTTCCCCTTCTCTCTCTCTGTCTGTCTCTCTGTCTACTTGTGACCTCTCTCTCTCTGTCAAATAAATAAATAAAATCTTAAAAAAAAAAGAAAAGAAAACAAAGAAGACTGTTATCCAAAATGTAGAGTCCTAAAACTCCCACAATAACAAAATGAACAAGCACATTAAAAAATGGGCAAACCCGGGGGCACCTGGGTGGCTCAGTGGGTTAAGCCTCTGCCTTCGGCTCACATCATGATCCCAGGGTTCTGGGATCGAGCCCCGCATCGGGCTCTCTGCTCAGCAAGGAGCCTGCTTCCTCTCTCTTTCTCTGCCTGCCTCTCTGCCTACTTGTGATCTCTGTCTGTCAAATGAATAAATAAAATCTTTTAAAAAAAGAATGGGCAAACCTGAACCAACAACCAGGGATGGCAAATAAGCATGTGAAAAGATGTTCAACTGCCATTGAGGAACTGCCAATCCAAGCACCAAGGACATGCTACCCTACGCCTACTAGAATAGGGTAAATCCAACTTGGAAAACACGAAAAATGCCCACGAGGGTATGGAGCAGCAAGAACTCTCATTCTCAGCTGGTATGAATGGAAAATAGTATAGCCACATTGGAAGGTAGTTTGGCAGTTCCTTGAAAAACACTCTTCTGTATGACCGAGTATTCGTACACCTTGATAATTACTCAAAGGAGTTGAAAACAGGTCCACGTGAACACCTGCACGGGAATGTTTATAACTGCTTTATTCGTGGTTGTCAAAACTTGGAAGCAGCCAAGATGTCCTTCAGCAGCTGAGCGGATAATCTGCAGTCCGTCCAGACAATGGAATAATAGTGTTAAAAAGAGGTGAGCTGGGGCTCCTGGGTGGCTCAGTCTGATAAGCATCTGCCTTTGGCTGAGGTCGTGATCCCAGGGTCCTGAGATCGAGACCCTGCTTCTCCCTCTCCCGCTTCCCCTGCTGGTTCTCTCTCACTCTCTTTTTTGTAAATAAAAAAAGCCAAAGTCAGTCATCCCCAGGGGCTACCAGGCCTTTCCTCCCTCCCTGACTGGCTCATTCCACTTTGCCATGGGGCTCCTCATTCTGTTCTTCAAGCCTGGCACATCCCTGCCCTGGAGCTTTGCCCATATGCTCCTGACACCTGCATGGCCCCCTCTCCCTCTGACCCTGTGTGATGTTGCAGAGTACCCCCTCCTTCATTCCGGGTTTATTTTTCTGCACGTTCCTAATACCCCATCCTGGAACATGAGCTTTGTGTCTGTCTCCATCACCCTTATATCCCCTGGATTATAAGATGCTTCCTGAGGCCTCACGATTACACCCCCACCTCAGATGCCCTGGGGAGAATGACCTTGGCCTAGAGTCACATTGTTAGGCTCCACCCCTCAGCTCAGGTGTCCTTGGCCAAGTCACCTTCCTTATCCGCCCTCCTGCCTTCCCAGGTGCGGAAGGGTGGTGTGAGGTGTGTGGGGAAGGGTGTGCTGCGCATGCGAAGAGAGGTGGGAGATGTTTGCGGCCTCCGCCCCTGCTCAGCAAAGATAAAACTCCCACATGGATTTAGCAAGTTCAGAGGCTGCAGGTTCAGGTCCACGTCTTTGCAAATCTGTTGCTAATATCAGGTGGGAGTTTCTTATATTTTTCCTGTGCCTTGGAGGGTATGCTAGGGTTTTCCAGAGACATGGATAATATGTATGTACATAAATATTTGTTCGCTTGATTTTGTGGTGTCCACATACAAGCATACCTCCTTTCATTACACTTCGAAGATGCTGCATTTTCATAAATTAAAGGTTTGTGGCAACCCTGCGCTGAGCAAGTCTATCAATATCATTTTTCCAATAGCATTGCCTCACTCCATGTCTCTGTGTCATATTTCAGTCATTCTCACAATATTTCGAACTTTTTCATTATTTTTATATTCGTTCTGTGATGCGATTATGATGCACTGAAAGCTCAGATGATGGTTAGCATGTTTTAGCAATAAAGAAGAAGGTACTACTTTGGATTTTTGAGACATAATGCTATTACACACTTAATAGACTAAACTACAGTGTAAACATAGTTTTATATGTACTAGGAAACCAAAAAAGTCCATTTGGCTCTTTTTATTGTGATACGCACTTTAACGTAGCGGTCTGGAACCAAACCCACAACGTCTCCAAGGTATGCCTCTGTGTGTGTGTGTGTGTGTGTGTGTGTGTGTGTGTATAAAAGAGGGAGAGAGAAGGGGGAAGAATTATTTTGAGGCATTGGCTTATATAATTGTAGGAGCTGGCAAGTCACAATCTCGTCTCTTACGTGTATATCGCACATCCCTTCATCTGTCCTTGGGTTGCCTTCGCATCTTGTCTATTGCGAGTAATGCTGCTGTGAACGTGGGTGTGCAAATATTTGTTTGAGTCTCCAGTGGTAATCTATTGCAAAATGATAGTATAGTGATAGCCTACGTATGTGCATATACATATATGCAAGTGTGTGTACACGAGTGTATGTATATACGTATAAACATACACACATTATGGCCAACAGGCTAGATTCAGGGAGAAGCACATGCTGCAGTCTTGTCTCAGAGTTCTACAGGGCAGCAGCCTAGAAACTCGAGGGGTTCTATGCAACAGTCTTAAAGAGATTTTAAGATTTATTTATTTTAGGGGCACCTGGGTGGCTCAGTGGGTTAAGCCTCTGCCTTCAGCTCAGGTCATGATCTCAGGGTTCTGGGATCAAGCCCCACATCGGGATCCCTGCTCAGTGGGGAGCCTGCTTCCCCCTCCCTCTGCCTGCCTCTCTGCCTATTTGTGATCTCTGTCAAATAAATAAAATCTTAAAAAAAAAAAGATTTATTTATTTTAGGGGCACCTGGGTGGCTCAGTTGGTTAAGCAACTGCCTTCAGCTCAGGTCATGATGCTGGAGTCCCAGGATTGAGTCCCACACGGGTTCCCTGCTTGGTGGGGAGTCTGTTTCTCCCTCAACCTATCCCCTCTCATATTCTCTGTCTCTCGTTCTCTTTCTCTCTCTTTCTCTCTCATCTTTTAAAAAAGATGTATTTATTTTAGAGAGAGAACAAGCAGGAGGGGCAGAGAGAAGGAGAGAGAATCTCAGGCGGACTCCACACTGAGCAGGGGTGGAGCCCAGGGCAAGGCTTGATCTCACAACCCTGAGAGTAGGACCTGAGCCAAAACCAAGAGTTGGATGCTTAACCAACTGAGCCACCCAGGTACCCTGAGACTGTGCAGCTTTTGGGGAAGCCTCAATCTTTGCTCTTAACACCTTCAACTGGGGCGCCTGGTGGCTCAATTGGTTAAGCATCTGCCTTCAGCTCAGGTCATAACCCCAGGGTCCTGGGATCGAGCCCCACGCTGGGCTCTCAGCTCAGCGGAAAACCTACTTCTCCCTCTGCCTCTGCCTGCCACTCTCTCTGCTTGTGCTCTCTTTCTCGCTCTCTCTCTCAAACAAATAAAATCTTAAAAAATAATAATTAATGTTACTTACAATACCTCCACAGCAACATCTAGACTGGTGTTTCACTAAACAACGAGGTGCCATGGCCTCACCAAGTGTATACACAAAATTAACCATTGCAGAGAAAAATGGACATTCCTGTTTTGTCTCAACATCAAGGTCCTGAATTATAAAGGTTACCAATTCCAGTATATGAAAATGTAAAACACATCTTCTTCAGTTGCTATTGTAGAGTGAAAAATTTTTCAGTAATCTCTTCAGATCTTCCTTGGAACATGAAATTGCTTATTTATTAACCAAACATGTATTTATTCCTCAGAAATGACCTAATGCCCTGAAAAATAAGCCACACAAGAAAGCAGTATCCCCAGATCAAGCAGCGAGATGTGTGGTATGGAAAACAGGAAGCAGCCCTTCCAAGTCACATACCCGGGGCAGTAGATTGCTTTTTTTCTTTAAGATTTCATTTATTGGGGTGCCTGGGTGGCTCAGTAGGTTGAGCCTCTGCCTTCGGCTCAGGTCATGATCTCAGGGTCCCGGGATCGAGCCCCGCATCAGGCTCTCTGCTCAGCAGGGAGCCTGCTTCCCCCTCTCTCCCTGCCTCTCTGCCTACTTGTGATCTCTGTCTGTTGAATAAAAATAAATAAAAAAACCTTTAAAAAAAGATTTCATTTATTTATTTGACAGAAAGAGAGAGATCAGGATCACAAATAGGCAGAGAGGCAGGCAGAGAGAGAGAGAAGCAGGCTCCCCGCTGAGCAGAGAGCCGATGTGGGGTTCGATCCCAGGACCCTGAGATCATGACCTGAGCCAAAGGCAGAGGCTTAACCCACTGAGCTACCCAGGTGTCCCTGTGTCTTTTAACAGGCAGCCCTGGTTTTAACTCAGCCAGTTAACTAGCATGGCATCCACTAAACTATACCACTTCCAGCGGATACCTAACTACCCACATTTGTCAGAATTTTATTGGTGTTTTATTCTAGCTATAGCATGTTTTATTTGAGGTTGACTTTATTAAACTTCTTTGAATTCCTGTACTTTGGGCTTCCATCAAAAGTAAGCAACTTTACATATGTGTACATATGAATATCATATGTATACATCACAAAGAATTTGGGCTAGGTTTGAAATACTGAGACATTTCACCCCAGAGGATATCCGGTTGGCAAATAAGCACATGAAAAGATGTTTAGTTAGTATCTTAGCCATTAAGGAAATGTAAACTAAAACCACACTGAGAAATCACTACCACCTATCAGAATGGCTAAAATGAGAATGAATGACAAGACCAAATGCTGGTGAGCATGTGGAAAAACTGGAGTACATCAGAAAACACATGGACCTTATTGCAGGTGGAGATATAAAATGGTACAGCTTGTCTGAAGAACAATTTGGAAGTTTCAGAAGAAACTAAACAGACAAGTATCCCACGACCCAGTAATTGCACTCCTGGCATTTATCCTGAAGAAATAAAAACATGGTCACACAGAAACCTCTGTGCATTAATGTTAATAGTAGCTTTATACGTAATAGACAAAAACTGGCAGCAGCCCAGGTGAATGATTAAACAGACCATGGTCCATCCATACTACAGAATACCACTCAGCAGGGCACCTGGGTGGCTCAGTTGTTGCTCAAGTCATGATCCCAGGGTCCTGGGATCGAGTCCCACACGGAGTCCCAAATCAGGCTCGCTGCTCAGCAGGAAACCTGCTTCTCCCTCTCCCACTGCCCCTGCTTGTGTTCCCTCTCTCGTTGTCAAATAAACAAAATCTAAAAAAAAAAAAAAAAAAAGAATACCAATCAGCAATAAAAGGGAATGAACCCTTGATTCATGCAACCAACCAAATGAATAGAGAATTATGCTGAATACCAAAAAAAAGACAATTTCAAAAGGTTGCAAAATGTCTGATTTCACTTACACAACATTTTTGAAATGGTAACATTTTTTTCTAGATGGGGACAGAAGAGCAGTTGGTGGAAGGAGGGAGGGCTGATTCTAAAAGGGCAACAATAGGGATAGTAGTGGCATTGGAACTGTTTGTAATCTTGACTGTGGTGGTGGATATGGAAACCCACCCACATCATAAAATTCTATGGAACTTAATACATACACGCAAACAAACCAGATACAAGTAAGCCTGAGAAAATCTGAATAAGATTAATGAATTGTGTCAGTGTCAATATCCTGCCTGATAAATATCAATAAAGCTGGAAAAAAAAAAACCACATAGCAGGAAATTTATTTCTATCTTTGTCTATAATCTATATATTTACCTCCTGGTTGTGATACTACACATCATTTTGTAAAAGATTGCCACTGGGGACTCGAACAGATATTCGCACACTCATGTTTGGAGCAGCATTACTTAACAATAGAGAAGACATGGAAGCAATCCAAGAGTCCATCAACAGATGAATAGAGAATGTGATGAATCCACACAATGGAATATTATTCAGCCTCAAAGAGGAAGGAAATTCTGATGCCTGCTACAACGTGGATGAACCCTGAGGCCATTATGCTGAGTGACATAAACCAGACATAAAAGGACAAGTACTGTATGATTCCTCTTTTACGAGGTACCAGAGGATAAGCAAATTAAGAGAGACAGAAAGTAGAATGGCGGTTACCAGGGGCTGGGGAAGTGAGTGGGGCAGTTGGTGTTTAATAGGAACAGAGTTTCAGTTTGGGAAGATGAAAAAGTTCTGGAGATGGGTAGTGGTGATGTTTGCACACATCAGTGTAGATGTACATAATGCTACTAAATTGTACACTTTAAAATGGTAAATTGTATGTCACATGTGTTTTACCACAAAAACAAAGCGGAGGCGCCTGGCTGGCTCAGCCGGTAAAGCTTGCGACTCTTGATCTTAGGGTCATGAGTTCAAGTCCCACTTTGGGCATAGAGCTTACTTAAAAAACAAAAACAAAAAAAGTTACTATTGGGGGAAACCGAGAAAGTGAGGAATCTGTCTGTATTATTTCCTAGAACTGCATAAGAATCAAAAATAATCTCAATAAAATTTTATATTAGGAAGCTTCAAGAATATATAATGGGCCAGAGATACTCTCTTCAGTAGTGTTGGGGAAATGGGACAGCTACATACAAAAAGAATGAAATTGGACCACTTCCTTATACCATGCAGAAAAATAAACTCAAAATGGATTAAAGGGGCACCTGGGTGGCTCAGTGGGTTAAGGCCTCTGCTTTCGGCTCGGGTCATGATCCCAGGGTCCTGGGACCGAGCCCCGCATCGGGCTCTCTGCTCCGCGGAGGGCCTGCTTCCTCCTCTCTCTCCTGCCTGCCTCTCTTGCCTACTTGTAATCTCTGTCAAATAAATAAATAAAATCTTAAAAAAATGGATTAAAGACCTAAGTGTGAGACCTGAAACCAGAAAACTCCTAAACACATAGACAATAATCTCTTGGATATCAGCCTTACCAACATTTTTCTAGATATGTTTTAAGTAAGAGAAAGCAAAAATAATCTATAGGGACTACACTAAAATAAGATGCTTTTGCACAGCGAAGGAAACCATCAACAAAATGAAAAGGCGACCTACTGAATGGGAGAAGATATTTGCAAATGATATCCAAAAAGGAAATAATATCCAAAATATATAAAGAACTTATATAACTCAACATTAGCAAAACAGATGATCCTATTAAAAATGGGCAGAAGACCAGAATAGACATTTTTCCAAAGAAGACATACAGATGGCCAACAGACACACGAGATGCCCAACAGCACTCATCATCAGGGAAATGCAGATCAAAACCACAATGAGAGGGCGCCAGGGTGGCTCAGTGTGTTAAGCCTCTGCCTGATTCAGCTCAGGTGATGATCTCAGGGTCCTGGGATCGAGCCCCACATCCGGCTCTCTGCACAGCAAGGAGCCTGCTTCTTCCTCTGCCTTCCTCTCTGCCTATTTGTGATCTCTCTCTCTCTCTCTCTCTATGTCAAATAAATAAATAAAATCTTTAAAACACACACACACACACACACACACACACACACACACACACAATGAGATATTATCTCACACCAGTCAGAATGTCTAGGGTCAAAAAGACAAATAACAAGTGTTGAGGGCACGGAGGAAAGGGAACCCCACGCACTGTTTGTGGGAATGCAAACTGGTACAACTGCTGTGGAAAACAGTATGGAGTTGCCTCAAAAAAATTAAAAATAGAATATACCGGGGGAGTACCTGGGTGGCTCAGTGGGTTAAGCCTCTGCCTTCAGCTCAGGTCATAATCCCAGGGTCCTGGGATCAAACCCCGAATGGGGCTCTCTGCTCGGCAGGGAGCCTGCCTCCCCCTGTCTCTCTGCCTGCCTCTCTGCCTATTTGTGATCTCTGTCTGTCAAATAAATAAATAAAATCTTTTTAAAAAATAGAATTTACCATGTACCCCAGTAATTCTACTACTGGGTATTTACCCAAAGAAAATGAAAACACAAACTCAAAAGGCTATCTGGCCCCCTCTGGTTATTGCAGCTTTATTTACAGTAGACAAGATACAGAAGCAACCAAGTGTTCATCAACAGATGAATGGATAAAGAAGGTGTGGCATGTCGATTATGTATGCACATATGCATATATGAATATTAGCCATAAAAAAGAATATCTGGCCATTTGGGACAACACGGATGGACTTAGGGGTATCATGCTAAATGAATTAAGTCAGAGAAAGAGAAATACCACTTGATTTCATTCATATGTGGAATGTTGAAAACAAACGAACAAACAGAAAAAACAGAAACCGGGGCGCCTGAATGGCTCAGTTGGTTAAGCCTCTGCCTTCTGCTCAGGGCATGATCTCAGGGTCCTGGGATCGAGCCCCACATCGGGCTCCCAGCCTGATGGGGAACCTCCTCCTCCCTCTCCTCCTGTTTGTGCTCTCTGTCGCTATCTCTGTCTCTCCTTCTCAAATAAATAAATAAAATCTTTAAACTCTTTTTTTAAAAGATTTTATTTATTTATTTGAGAGAGATCACTAGCAGGGAGAGTGTCGGGCAGAGGGGAACCAGGCTCCACAGGGAGCCCAATGTAGGGCTCGATCCCAGGACCCTGGGGGTCATGACCTGAGCCTAAGGCAGCCTCTTAACAGACTGAGCCACCCAGGTGCCCCAATAAATAAAACCTTTTAAAAAAAATGCAGAAACAGGACACAAATACAGAGAACAAACTGGTGGTTGCCAGAAGGGAAAGTGTTGAGGGAATGGGCGAAATGGGTGAAGGGGATTAAGAAGTACAAATTTAGGGCGCCTGCGTGGCTCAGTGGGTTGAGCCGCTGCCTTCGGCTCAGGTCATGATCTCAGGGTCCTGGGATCGAGTCCCGCATCGGGCTCTCTGCTCAGCAGGGAGCCTGCTTCCCTCTCTCTCTCTCTGCCTGCCTCTCTGTCTACTGTGATCTCTCTCTGTCAAATAAATAAATAAAATCTTTAAAAAAAAAAAAAAAAGAAGAAGTACAAATTTAGGCCTGGCTGGCTCAGTTGGTAAGTATGCAACTCCTGATCTTGAGGTCGTGAGTTCAATCCCCAAAAGGGGCAGAGAGTTCACTTAAAAAAAAAAAAGAGGTACAAACTTCTAGTTACAAAATAAATAAGTCATGGGGATTAAAAAGCACAACATAGGGACGCCTGGGTGGCTCAGTTGGTTGGACGACTGCCTTCGGCTCAGGTCATGATCCCGGAGTCCCGGGATCGAGTCCCGCATCGGGCTCCCAGCTCCATGGGGAGTCTGCTTCTCCCTCTGACCTCCTCGCTCATGCTCTTTCTCACTGTCTCTCTCTCTCAAATAAATAAATAAAACCTTTAAAAAAAAAAAAAAGCACAACCTAGAGAACATAGCCAATAATACTGTGATGACGTTGTGCGGTGACAGATGGTAAGTAGCGTTGCCCCGTGGCGAGCCTTGTGTAGGATCGTCGAATTGTAATGTACACGATTGTTGAATCACTACATTGTTCGCTTAATATTCACTAACATAACACTGTACATCAACGTTACTTCAGTTAAAAAACTGGCATCAATATGCAGATAATTAAACAATCCAAACAGTGTTGTATGCTTTGACTATGACAGAAGCAGTTGGTTTCTACCGCAGTGTAAGTCTTCAAAGAATTTTTTTCAAAGGTTTTATTTATTGGGACGCCTGGGTGGCTCTGTCATTAAGCATCTGCCTTCGGCTCAGGTCATGATCCCAGGATTCTGGGATCAAGCCCCCCTATCGGGCTCCCTGCTAGGCAGGGAGACTGCTTCTCCCTCTTCCACTCCCCCTGCCTGTGTTCCCTCTCTCGCTGTCTCTCTCTCTGTGTCAAATAAATAAATAAAATCTTAAAAAAAAAAAAAAGATTTTATTTATTTAGTTGACAGAGAGAGCACAAGCAGGGGGAGCAGCAGAGGGAGAGGGAGAAGCAGGCTCCCCACTGAGCAGGGAGCCCAGTGCAGGGGAGCTCAATCCCAAGAACCTGGGATTGTGACCTGAGCACAAGGCAGGCACTTAACTGACTGAGCCACCCAGGCGTCCCTAAAGAATTTTTTAAAATACAGATAAAGATCTTACAGGTCTCTGGGGTGAAAATTCTGATAAACATAATACCGTGAGATTAAAAAAAAGCAAAGCTGCTGATCACTTACTTGTATTTTCTCAGTGGTTTTAAGCTTCCATCCAGAGAAGCAGGCAAAGTGCTTGGGACAGTGCTTACCAGGAAAACTTGGGCTCAGAGGCCTTCCATATCCATTTGGGCCTGTTTGGGCTCTCCTGCTCTTGGGAGTGAGCGCGCACGTGTGTGTGTGTGTGTGTTTGTGTGTGTGTAATCATACTTCTTGTGGCCCTTCTGAGTTTTCACCCCTGAAGAATCAACAGAACCAGCCATGGGATCTGGTCAGGGCATCAGTCCTCACGGCGTCACTCTGCCTCAGAGTCTGTAGGAACCTTCCACAGCGCTCTACAGTCTAGAGAACTCACTACCTGGCTTTTGTACCCCGAGCTGTGTGGAAAGTCTGCTTATTTCACCCCACCCAGCCGGCGGTGGCTGCATGAATTTGGGCCAATGAACACACGAGTAGATGCATCTGCTTATTAGTGATCTCGAAAGATTTGCTAGGTCCCTTCTCTGTGATAACCATACCTCAGTTGCTAGAAGAAAATTATAAAGGAAAGCGGGGCACCCGGTGGCTCAGTCGGTGAGGAGTCCGACTCTTGGTTTCGACTCAAGTGGTGATCACAGGGTTGTGAGATCGAGTCCCTTGTCTGGCTCCCCGCTGGGCATGGGGCCTGCTTGGGCTTCTCTCCCTCTCGCCTTCTGCCCCTCCGGTCCTCAAAAAAATTAAAATTAATATTAAAAAAATAAAAAAGGAAAGAGGTTCGACCCTCTGGGAGTTACAGTCACAGTGGGGAGCAAGAGAACTGAACAAAAACAGCTTAATTTGTTGCTTGATTTATTCATCTGTATTGTGTCGCTCCTCTGCCCTGACAGAGGATACATTCTAGAAAAATCAGCAAAGAACTCGCCTGAGCAGGGCTTCCCACCTCCGCCAAGTAGGTACCCGGCAAGGGGGCTGTTCCAATCCCAAACCTGGAGAAGCTCCTGGAGGTTCTGAGACCCTCACTGGTGGACATCTGGAATTTGTATTTTTATAAAAAGTACAATGTTAGTCTTACCATCTGGAAAATCTGTGAACAACGGAGGAAGCAGTGACTCCAGTGGGGCAAACCCACGGACTCCCCAACCTACCCTGCCTGCTTGCCAAATCTCGGAGAAAGTCAGGGTCCTCCAAGCAAGGAATTCCCAGCTACTGTGACCATGTGATTAAAATTACCATCTTTTTTTTTTTTTTAAGATTTTATTTATTTATTTGACAGAGAAAGATCACAGTAGACAGAGAGGCAGGCAGAGAGAGAGAGAGGAGAGAGGGAAGCAGGCTCCCTGCTGAGCAGAGAGCCTGATGCGGGACTCGATCCCAGCACCCTGAGATCATGACCTGAGCCGAAGGCAGCGGCTTAACCCACTGAGCCACCCAGGTGCCCAAAATTACCATCTTTTTTAAACTCCAGATTTAAGTGGGAATCCACATTTTTAGAGTGTCTGCCAGAATCCCTTGGAAGGTCTATCGCCCCTCGGAAGGCTGGGCCACACCCACAGAGCCGATCTGGGGCGGGGCTTCAGAACCCAAATGGCCAGCGAGCTCCCTCATTGAGGCTGTCCCTGTGGCCCGGGGACTGGGTTCTGGGATGAAATCCTGTCGGCAACCCGAGCAGATTTCTCCTGTGATCGCCCCAGTGTCCTCTTCCCAGGTGAGGCAGCTGAGCCCTGAGGTTAAGGAACTTGTCATGGATTCACAGATGGGGTGGGGCCAGAAAGGGGGGGAGAGGCACAGGCCCCCTCCAGCTCAGCTCTGGTCTCCTGACCAGGAGGAGCAGCCATCTCGGAAGGGAGATCTACCCACTTTAGGCTAAGTGCAGATTTTACCTGTTTAATCAGTCCCGGATGCCTCAGAATTCGGCCCCCACTTCTGAGTGTGCCCCATGAGGCCCCGCTCCCCTCCTCTACCTCCAGTTCTTTTCAATCCTTCCTCCACCTGCTTTGAAACAGCAGCTGCGTGCACCTGACCATGGGTCCCCTTTTGTTCTTTTCTGGTCTTCAGGCGTCCACACGCAACCCTTCAGCATGACTGTCCTCAGACTCCCACAAAGACTCAGCTCAGACTTAACTTGATGCGCTGCCCAGACTGGTTAGACACCCTCCTCTGTTGGGACAAAGAGGAGCACTTGAGAAGGCTTCTTTTTTTTTTTTTTTTTTTAAAGATTTTATTTATTTATTTGAGAGAGAGGCAGTGAGAAAGCATGAGCGAGGAGAAGGTCAGAGGGAGAAGCAGACTCCCCATGGAGCTGGGAGCCTGATGCGGGACTCAATCCCGGTCTCCGGGATCATGACCTGAGCCGAAGGCAGTCGTCCAACCAACTGAGCCACCCAGGTGTCCCGAGAAGTCTTCTTTAAAAGGTGTTGAAGAGGGGTGCCTGGGTGGCTTAGTCCTTAAGTACCTGCCTTCGGCTCAGGTCATGATCTCAGGGTCCTGGGATCCTGGGACTGGGCCATTCATGGGGCTCCTTGCTCAGCAGGGAGCCTGCTTCTCCTCCCGCTCGCCCTGCTTGTGTTCCCTCTCTCGCTGTATCTCTCTGTCAAATAAATAAAATATTTTTTAAAAAAGGGGGGCGGCGCCTGGGTGGCTCAGTGGGTTAAAGCCTCTTGCCTTCGGCTCAGGTCATGATCCCGGGGTCCTGGGATCGAGCCCCACATCATGCTCTCTGCTCAGCAGGGAGCCTACTCCCTCCCCCTCTGCCTGCCTCTCTGCCTACCTGTGATCTGTTGTCAAAAAAGAAAAAAAAAAACAACCAATTGTCCACAGACATGACCCTCAGCACACACTATGCCATATCTCCTGTCATCGCCCTATGTTATAGCTGGGATGAGACCCAGAGAGGGATAATAACCCACCCAAGGTCACACAGTCCTGCAGAACTGGCATTGCCTGCAGGCTAGCCGATGCTGGTGTTCATGCCCTTAACCTTAACCACTGCACTCTTCCGTCTGCTGCAAACACAGCACTAGAGATGGGGTGGGAGGTGGCCATCCAGAGGTGATCTATGAAGCCATAGAGGGGAGGGGAACCCTAGGTTTGCATCTACGCTCTGTTGTCTGTGACAAGCAATGCTGGTGTTTTGGCTTTTTTAGAAAGTCTTGTCCCACTTCTGTTAGGGTTCTCCAGAGAAACGGAACGAGTCAGATGTGCACGTGGATAGAAGGAGATTTCCTGTGACCTGGATCGTGTCCCCCCAACCCCCAAATTCATACGGAAGCCCTGATCCCCAACGTGACTGCATTTGAAGATAGGCCTGTAAGGGGGTAAGTAAGGTCAAATGAGGTCTTGGGGGGGCCTGGATCTAATGGGGTTAGTGTCCTTGTAAGACCAGACGCTGGAGAGCTCCATCTCTCTCTCAGTAAGTCCCCCCCTCTCTCTGCCTCTTTCTGCCTCGTGAGCACACAGCAGGAAGTGTCCGTCCATAAGCCAGGAAGAGAGTGCTCACCGGAAAGTGAATCTTCTGGCACCTTGAATTTGGACTTCCTAGTCACTAGAACCGTGAGAAAATAAAGTTCTGTGGTTTAACCCTCCAGCTTCTGGAATTGTGTGATGGCAGTCCAATTGACTTTAAGAAATTGGGTTCAGGGCCTTATATAGTCCGCCAAGTACAAAATTGGCAGGCTGGAGACACAGGAAGGGTCGATGCTGCAGGGTAGGCTCCAAGGTCATGTGCTGGCAGAATCCCCTTCTGCTCAGCCTTTGGTTCTATCTAGGCCTTCAGCTTATTGGACAAGGCCCACCTCCATTATAAAGGGCAATCTGCTTTACACAAAGGCTACTGCTTTCTGTGAATATCATCCAAAAACACCCTCACAGAAACATCCAGAATAATGTTTGACCTGGCTTATCTGGACACTGTGGCCAGGCTGAGCTCACACCTAAAATGAACCATCACATCCCCAAAATAGACTAGAAATGCGTGGACACCAGATCTCAGTTCCTTGGACACTTTTGACATGGACATACAAATTCGGTTTTTGTCCCAGGGCCTGGCAAAGGAGGTCTGTTGTCTCTTCTTTGCCAGGATGAAGCTGGCCACAGGGAGTGTAAACTCCAAACATCTAGCATGTGGCATTTCGCCCCCTTTTGTTCAGGTGACATAAGCAGGCCGTGTGTGTTGGGGTTTGGCCCATGGTGGGTCCATTCTACCCAGGGTGTTAGAAGGTGACCTCAGGCAGAGGCTCCCCGCCCGAGCACCATGAATGTTTGGGATCAAATAATCCTCTGCTTGGGGGGCCAGCTTGTGACCGTGGGGTGTTGAGCTGCAACGGGGGCCTTTGTCCATCACTGGCCTCATCCAGCACAAGGACTGGGGCCTGGACTCGTCCTTCAGTGACACGCTGGGACTCAGGCCTGCGTCTGGCCTTTCCTGTAGAAGCGTCCCTGTGGCAGACAGTCCAGTATTCTTGGTGTCCATCCTTTCTCTTCTTTTAGTATTTCACCGTGCCTGAGCACCAGCTGACCGACCGTCCCACTGTCTGGCGGCTGCTCAGATGATGGTTGGCTTGGTGTGTACTGGTGAAGGAGAGATGGGGGAGGGTGGGTGTCTCTCCCTCTGTGTCCTCTCTCCAGCATGTCCACTCTCTAGAACTACCCGGGTCCTCACCACCAGGCCCCGTTTCTTTTTTTTTTAATTTAATTTTTTTTTGGATGAGAGAGAGAGTGTGCACGCGTGGAGAGGGAGAAGCAGAGACAGAGGGAGAGGGAGCATCTTAAGCAGTTTCCATGCCCAGCGCAGAGCCTGACGTGGGGCTCGGTCTCACAGCCCCGAGACCATGACCTGAGCCAAAATCAAGAGTCAGATACTTAACCTACTGAGCCACCCAGGCACGCCCACCCTGTCCGTTTTTTTTTTTTATTTGAAAGGCCAAGTGTGGGAATATTAGTCAACCATGAAAAAGATAGAAATGTTGCCATTTGCAACAACAAGGACTTTGCGGGCATTATACCAAATGAAATAAGTTAGACGGAGAAAGACAAATACCAAACTCAACTCAACAAAAACAAAACCAAGCTCATGGACACAGAGAACCCATTGGCAGTTGCTAGAGGTGCGTGTGGGAGTGGGTGGAATGAGCGAAGGGGATCAAAAGGTAACAAATTTTCAGTTAAAAAGTGAATGTCTTGGGGACTAATGTACAGCATAGTGACTGGAGTGAATATTGTCTTGCATATTTGAAAGAGCAAATCTTTTTTTTTTTTTAATGTTTTATTTATTTATTTGACAGAGAGAGCGCGCCAACGGGAACACAAGCAGAGGGAGGGGGAGAGAGGGAAGCAGGAGGGAGCCCGATGCAGGGCTCGATCCCAGGACCCTGGGACCATGC